>JARHVA010010659.1:0-82500 GCA_037957365.1 Torreya grandis | reverse complement strand
ACCTCTTCTTTGCAATTCCCATATAAAAAGGTAGCTTTGGCATCCATCTGGTATACCGTAAACCCTTTGAATCCCACATATTCTATAAACAATATGATGGCCTCCAAACTTGCTACTAGTGCAAAGGTCTCCTTAAATTCTATCCCTTAAACTTATATATATCCCTTGAATACCAATCTATCCTTGCTCATAGTGACTTCTCCATCTTCATTCATCTTGTTTCTATACACACATTTTGTCCTAATGACATTTTTTTCTTTAGGCCTAGTAATTATTCCCAAGTCTCATTCGTCTCTATTTGGTCTATTTCCTAATTCATAACACCTATCCAAAAATTATATTTGCTTTATTCTATAATATTATTAGGTTTAATATTAGATAATAGATCAACATTATCTTGATTTAGATTAATTACTAGTCTCCTCCTTGTTTTCATACCTGTATGCTTATTCCCAATTATTTGAGATTCACAATGATCTGATAGAATCTATCTTTAGGGGACTTTTGGTTCTTGGATCTCCTCAACTTCTTATTCTTCTTCATCAACCTTTATAGTTTCCTCTTCATTATTGAAGTCCATATTGTCTAAAGTACCCTATGATTATGAGTGTGATTTCTTTGTCTCATCAATCTTCACATTAGTGCTTTCCACTATCTTATTTAACCTTTTTTTATAACATCTATAGGTTTTTCTCATTAATGATTATCATAAGGATATGTCTTCATCAAATATGGAATCAATGTTTACTAAGTATTCATCAACTATTTTGATGAAACTTTTTCTCCCAAAAACTCTAAAGACATTAGTAAGTATTCCTTTCCATAGTTCATAAGGATTCTTGTTGCTATTAGTCCTTATTTTTCATATATTAAAAATTTATACTATAGTACTTACTGACTCTCTCCAATATCCATTAGATAATATAAAAGCATTTATCATAGTTTTATCCATCTCTTGAACTATCCTATTCTTTCTTTCCACTACCCCATTTTGATAAGGTGTCTTAGCTATTGAGAATTATTTCCTTATTCCATGAACCTAAAAAAAGTCATCAAACTCATTGGACCAAAAATATCCTCTTCTATCAGATCTTAGACACTTGATCTTCCCATTCTTCTCATTCTCAATAATAACCTTGAATGCCTTGAACTTGTCAATATCTTCTAACTTTTCTTTCAAGAATGCTACCCAAGTCATTCTTGTGTAGTCATCTATGAGTAACATGAATTAGCTATCTCATTGAATGCTTTGAATTCTTGGAGGACCACAAAGATAAGTATGTATTAACTCCAAGGTTCTTGTAATATATTACTCCTTGGATTTGAACCTTCTTCTAGTCTTCTGACAATGTTAAATGCCTTGCAAAGAATGTTTGTAGGTTTGGTGATCTTAGGCATGTTTTTCACAAATTTATTAGTGATTATCTTGATTAGATTTTCAATGTTTAGGTGAATTATCATTATATTTCATAGACAAATTTCATCCATCTTGATCATACAACATCTTTCCTTCTTGATCTGCTTCAAGACATATAGATTGTTATCAGTCCTCTTGGCATTGGTAATTATCCTTCCTAATTTGGCTCTCCTTATCTCACATCCTCTATCATGAAAGGTTAGTGTGTGTCTTTGATTGAAATTTTGAGTTAAACTAAGTATTTTATTTTTAAAACCTTCCACATATAACACATTTGATGTCTTGGTCTTCTCATTATCCAAACTTAAGATACCCTTGACAATTATATTGGTAGTTGTGTTATCTCCAAACCTCAGTGTTCCTGCAACATTATTCTTTAATTAGATGAAATTATTTTTGTATCATGACATGTGGCTTGAGTAAAAACTATATATATACCATTTCTTTCCTTTATCTTTAATGTGAAAGGCAAACTAAGCTATCATATAATCCACTTTAATCTTCAATTTTTCCTTAGCAAATAGTCCATCTTGACTCTCGGTCTCAATATGATCAGTTCTAACTTACTTTGGATATAATACAAATGTTTGACCCTTATCATGCACTCTAGGAGATTAATATATATTTTTTAATCTTGAAGGCCTTCTAACTCTATTAGAATAGAATATTCCAATGTGTCCCATATTATGATAGCTGTAAAAAACAACATTTTTGTACTTACCTGATTGATCATTCTTTTTCTCATCGTTCCATGAGAACTTATCCCATGTTGCATTGGGTTTCTTGATTGGTTTTTTCATGTTGGTAATCTTGGATTATTTTGAATTCTCACTTTGTTTCTTAATATTTCTAATCTATGGGCTGCTCATGCTCAACCTTCAAGGAATCTAGCCCCATCTTCAACTGGTCATACTCAACTTCCTTTGACCTAAAACTTGTGTTGATTCCTTATAACTAATTCCTAAGATCCTTGATTGTCTTATTTTTATGTTTCAAATCATCAAGGGCACTTATGATCTCAAATTCAATGTCTACTTCAGCTTCCCCTTCTTCACTATCAAATTACACTTCATTATACATGTTGTCTTCTTCTTTTTGACCACTATAGGTCATGTGATTCTTAGGATCACCTTCAAGATATTATAATTCATTAAAATTACTAATATTTGATACCAATTACTATAATCATAATATATTATTTGTGGGGGGAGGAGAGGAATCAGTGTTTTCCAAATAATCATTCAATTTAGCTTAAGCTTACATGAACCATTCATTGAAAAATAAAAATCTAGTAAAGCATATACAACCATACAAGATCATGAAACACATTACATATGTGGGAAACCCTCAAGGGGAAGAAAAACAGATGATATATAAAAATGGACTATATTTATATAAGACAAAAACTAATCTTTAGTGAAACACTAGCTCTACATGGAGAACCACCCCCAACTAGTCAAGCACCCACTCAATTAGGCTTTAGCAAGCACCAACTTGCAAGGAAGCCCTAATCCCCTGGATGACTTAGCACCAAATAAGCCACATAAAACTTTTGATCATCTTAATAATGCCTTTTTTCTCACACAATATATTAATATCACCTTCTTTATCTATTCTCACTCTTTTATCCCTCTCAAATTGCCTTCTAAGATTCTTCGCTCAACTAGGTCTCTTCAAGATAGATTAGGCCATATGACCTTGATATTTAGCTGAATTACCCATATTATATCTTAATTTTATTTTATATACACCCCTATAATGTTATGTAATACTCCTCCATTTATTCAATATACTATATCCTTTACTTTCATCCTCAATACACCTAACTTGCCAATTAGGCCTATTAGGCCTTGTTCTTATACAATCATCTAGCTCACATACCTCTTGGTCAGCCATACACACTTGAACACTTAAATTACCCTTTTAATATATCTTATAACACATTTAATACATGAATAAATCATTACAATAGGTCATACACAACTTTAAAATACCAAAACCTCTTTTAGGCCTTAAGGAGACCTAATCCAATTAGGCCTTCATTAGTACATGTTACCCTTTGATATCCTTGGAACACTTTAAAACTCCACACATGGAATTAAAAATTAATATTAAACTAATGTATATCCTCAATAATATCATATTAGGTTCATGAAACTTTCTATCCTCAACCACCACTTGAAGCACACCATTAGTATTGTTTACATTAGGTCTTCACATACATAAAAAGGTCTGTCTTCAGAATCTGAATATAACACATTATTTTTACACACAAACATGAAAATAAATCACATAAATAGAAACATAAATACCTAAAAAAATTTACCAAGTGAAATATATTTCATCACATAGGTAAAATAGCCTCAAAAACACCTTTGTAACTCACTTAGAGCTGTCAATTTTCCTCAAAGACTAGTCATGGTAACTTAGACCTCCAACACTTGGATAGACATATTTAATGACTTATGATGCATTTATATTATATTATTAAAGTATTATACCATTATAAAATATAAATGTAATATGGTCAAATGGCAAACATTGGTCTTGTAAACAAGTCTCATGACCTTATATCTCATTATCTCATATAAACCAAATAAGTCAAATTGTGAACAAATTTTTCACTATATTTACTAACTTCCAAAACTTATAATAAAAATTAAAATTTATTAAAATTATTTGAAAACATATCCATGTACTTTTTTTCATCACTATACCATGATAACATATTCTTAATTATATTCTCACTATTACCTGGGTTATTCATTATTTGCATCATTTGGCCTATTAGTGATTAGCTAACTTGGATAACCAGTTTATCACACTTGAGGGATAAAACATGTCCATAAACCTTAATGAGAATTAAAAATCATTATCAGTATTTATCCTCCATCGATTTTAATACTTTGACTTGGTCAACTCTAACTACTATAGTAAATCTCCAAGAAATTAGCACTTTCTTGTAGGTTCTACTCACACACTTGACAACTCAATCACACTTGGAGGTACCTAAAAAAATTTAATATAATCTCCAATCACTTATCTATACATACCAATCCATTTGGTGTTATTTTTATCAATATCTTCAACATCAAGTCCTTATTCAGGTTCTAGGAGGGTTTAAACCTGTTTTCATGGTTAATAATGATTCATAAAACATAACCCCTCAATGCAAAAAGTAATGCCTAAAATTTTGAGCTAGGAACCTTCCCCATATAACATGAAATATCAGGTTCCCATGAATATTTTTTATGAGCTAATAAACTTAACAAAATCCTTCCTGGGTTGAGAACCCTATGTTCTATGAACTTGAGAGACCTAAAATCCATGTTTCATGCATTTTATTACAAACCTTGACCTCAAAATACATCAATAAAATTTAAACAACATGATTCACCTATAAAAATTATTACATGAGCTCAAACACCTTGAAATATAATCATGACCCCTCATTAGGCCACTCTCTCTCTTTGCTCTCTAGACCTTGACTTGAAAATCACATTAGACATTAAAATTGACCTCCATGTCTCTTTCCATGTGCTCTCCACATGACTCACATACTTAAAAAACCTTTATCATGATTAAAAAATTCCATACCACTTTCATATGCCTTGAAAATAGATCATGATGCCTCATTAAGCCAAGCAGGGTCTAGAATTGGTCTAGATGTAGATTTGGTATGAAGGTCCTACCCCTATATGCTTACCCTGAGACTCTCATGAGTGATCTAATGCCTCTTATACATGTTTGATCAATCTCATACAACCACTGATGCTTGTGTTCACTCATCTCACCAATCCACCATGATCATACCTTCTTATAAGGTCTTTTCATGTCATGACTAGGCTTAGGCTACTCAAAGATTTGTACCTTCATACAACCATAAGGCATTAGTTAACTTTAAATTCTATTTCATGTTAATACCCTTCAATGAAAACATTCCATTAATTCCTTTTGTCACATTAACACACTTCCAACTAGGTACACTCTCTCAATGACATCAACACCATGCAATATGTACCATTGACATCAATGACAATATTCAATAACTCCAAAAAAATGATATTATATCGAAGAAACTAAAAATCCATTATTACATATTTCCTAGTTTCTAAAGGAAATAACAATTTATATAAAAAAAATTATAAGTTTTAATTATTTTAATACCTTAGAATAATGTAATAACTAATTTATTAATGCTTGAAAATTATTGAAAATATGATTTCAAAATTCACTTATAATTCTAGCACTCCATAGTTTTTTTCATAAAGTCTACCTTTATAAAGTCTAATTTAAAACACCTATATGTATTAAAAAAAAATTGGTATATTGTTTTAAAATATTACATATTAAGTGATAAAATTCAAAATGAATAAAAAAAATCTAGACATTTTTCAATTCCATAAAAATAGAGAAAAATGGATTTTTTGGAGTATTAAATTCTCTCCCTAATTTTAATTTGAGACAATGCATATTATCTCAATATAAAATCTCAAAATTCACAACAACCTTATTAAATTAAACCAACCACACTATAATAAGTTATTGAATTTTTTAACTTGTTGATCATGACAAGCAATTATCAATATAACATATAGAATTTGATGTCAATGAAATTCTTTAAATGTAAATAAACTAACTTGAAACTTATTACATAGAATATATGTCCATGGATCCTTATTTGGGATAGTCATAACTAGTGTTTATCATAATATATTTATAAATTTTGTAACACCATTTTCTTGTTTTGTTTGTATGAATAAAGTAAAAACATTTATCGACCTTTATTATAGTTGTTCCTCAAATACCACATTGAAGGAATGATAACAATTAGCTTATATATCTTATAAGTTATTTATGCTTTGTGTTTAAATAAATGTGGTAGTATCCAATACCATTAACATGTATAATTTTTTTTTGTTGCATTGAACATCCAAGCTGAGGATATTACTTGGAATGTCTTTTTTAAATGTAATCTTGTAGAGGATGAAACCACACTATGGATCAAACGTCACTCAGGAAATTATTTAATTTTATTCAAAATGTTTGGAATATTATTGTTAAACTAGGTAGAAATGAAATTGATTCACTAATTACCATTGGGTGTGTAGTATACATGTAGATCAAATAAGACACATAAAATAATCTTGATGATCTATATTAAAGGTTGTATGTTACATGAAAAAATGATGAATTTATGCACTTTTCATGTTTTTATCTAGTTTTCATCAATGAACTTGGTACCAAGAAGTGTTGATAAGGTGGAAACTATTTTTATAAAGAAATTGATATTATATTATTAATATATATATAAACAAGTACATGAATAATCACAAAAAAATGGTAGTAAGGAGCACACCACAAAGATAGAACTTGAACTTATTACATACAACATATGCCCATGGATCCTTCTCTAGGATAGTCATAACTGGTGTTTATCATAATATATTTATAAATTTTGTACACCATTTTTTTATTTTGTTTGTATGAATGAAGTAAAAACATTTAGCAACCTTTTTTATAGTTGTTTCTCAATTACCACATTGAAGGAATGATAGCAATTAGCTTTTATATCTTATAATCTATTTATGCTTTGTATTTAAATAAATATGGTAATATCCAATACAATTACCATGTATAAAGAAGATATATTTTGTGCTACATTGAACATCCAAGCTAATGATATTACTTAGAATGTGTTTTCTACATGTAATCTTGTAGAGGATGAAACCACACTATAGGTCAAATGTCACTCAGGAAATTATTTAATTTTATTCAAAATGTTTGGAATATTATTGTTAACCTAGGTAGAAAGGAAATCGATTCACTAATTACCATTGGGTGTGTAGGATACATTTAGATCAAATAAGACACATATAAAATACTATTTATGATATATACTAAAGGTTGTATGGTACATGAAGAAATGCTGAATTTATGCACTTTTCTTGTTTTTATCTAGTTTTCATCAATGAACTTGGTACCAAAAAGTGTTGATAAGGTTGAAACTATTTTTATAAATAAATGGAGATTATATTATTAATATAAATATAAAAAATTACATGAATAATCACAAAAAAATAATAGTAAGGACCACACCACAAAGATAGAACTTGACCAGGCCTAGGAGAAAAATAAACAAACTAGGCAAGGGCCTATGACTTCTCTATAACATAGAAAAAGTATATGTAATAATAATAATAATAATAATAATAATAATAATAATAATAATAATAATAATAATAATAATAATAATAATAATAATAATAATAATAATGATAATCATAATCATAATAATAATAATAATAGACGAGTAGAAGAGGGGTCTATATCATGTGGATCACCCAAAATGGAGTCTAGTATACCTTTCCCTTAAATAATAGGGTCCCAACTAGAGCTATAATTGTGGTGATCACCACCTCTTGAACTTATATGTATTGGTTTATGTGTCATGGTGAAATACTTAAATATAGTTGTGTAAATCCTTTATCCAAAGGTAATCAGTATCCACCTTGAGGATTATCATGTGTAGACCTTCATTTATGTTAGATCATAAGGTGAGAAAATCCCCACTCATGAGACTATGAAGAACAATTAGTAATAGATCCCCAACCTCCATGCATAGCTAAAGGAGGATAGTAGTATAACTATAGAGAACTATTAAAATAGTTATGAGAATGCTAAAGAGATCAAATGTTTTAAAATCCACCCCATTTGGGACCACTCCCACATCTTATTATTGACTTTTAAGGTGATGAAGGAGGAACATGAGAAACATTGTAAGGGATATCCCCCTAGATAAAATCAGATTCTATAGGTAATCAAGTTCCATGTAAACCTTATTTGAACCTAAATCTATAGAAGCATGCTATAAATAAACATAGACTTACAATAAATTTAAAAGTGAATGTTAGCAATAACATTATAAAACAAAATTAAATTCCTTTTTTCCATAACCATAGTAGGATTTTCACTTTGAAAGCATGACAAGATTGGGTGAATTGAGAGGGAATATTAGGATTGTCACATAGCATAAAATCAAACCCACTAAAGGTTTTTGAGTGAAAGGTCCTTAAATTTTTATGGATGTCAGATCAAGCACCTTAGACCTTAGGATAAAATCTAAAAAAGAGTATGAGTGTTTATAGGATCCCTCAAAATGGGAATTGGGGTTGCACTACCCAAACATGAAATAATATTATACCAATAACAAACCTTTGATGAAGTAAACATCAAGAAAATTGAGTAATCTTAGGTTTAATCAAAGTCAACTAGATAGTTTTAAAATGTCTCCCCCAGACTGAGAGGGGAAAAAACATATCCTATCTTGAATTGAGATTATCAACCATGGGTAAATGAAGTCAAATCCATTCATATACTTTGTGATCAAGGTAATTTTGGAAATGGATGTTGACATGCCATTTCCAATAATTCCACCAAGGGTGGGAAGATGAGACAGCTATTTTTTAATAAATTTAGTGAGGGTAGCCTCAATAATCTCATCATGCAATTCATTTTTCATAGACGGAAGGTTATATTTAGCTTTGAATTCATCCCAAGTAATCTAGAAACAAGAATTCTTACAAAAAATATCTTACACTTTATAAATTCCTCTTTGAAAAAACTTGAGAGAATGTATCTATGTGACCTATGAAATATGAATGACATGTTAATTTATAATAAGAGACCACCAAAAAGATTTTTTTTGGATAGAAAGACCATCTCAAAATTCCAAGTCATTCCACCACAACCAAGGTTTAAAGTTTTTCCAGGATTTGGAAATACTTTTAACCAAAAACGACACCAAAAAAGTTGTATGGGTTGTAAGGGTAATAAGGCTAGAAAAACTTAATCCTTTCCATGTTTAAAATCCATAAGGTATTCCTTGAGAAATATAATGAAGGATTAATATATTCTAGGATTTAATTACTTTGATGGCATATACAATTTATTTAAAATATAGAGATGATACTTGAAGCAATCTCAATCAAACCCATACATTCTTCCTCTTAGGGAAGATAATTATACATCTTTTAGCTGAAACCCAATAATAATAATAATAATAATAATAATAATAATAATAATAATAATAATAACAACAACAACAACAACAATAATAATAAAAGGTTTCCACATGCATTTTAGATATAATTTAAAACATACTAGCTAGAAATAAAGGTTTGGTGATCCAATACAAAAGTGTTTTTGCAACCCTATCTAACATATATTGAAAAAGGGTAAAAAGGGAGGCCTAGAATTCAAAATTAATTCCTAATAACTTAATAATTTCCTCATTTTATAGCCACTTCCACTCATAATTTTTCACCCAAGGAGGCATAGGGAGGAAGAATTTCCTTTCGCATTGAGTTTTTCAGTATTGAATGCAAGAGCTAAAAGAAAGACAAAAAAATATCCAAATAATTCATGGAATTGGAAATATTATATTAATCTTTATAGAGGGTGAAAAAATATTCATCCATAAAATTCCCATTGATAAATTTAAAAATCTCTTCAAAGGACAATGAAATTCTACATACAAACCCTTGAGATTGACCATTAGCAAGCATATGTCAAAAATATTCAATAAGAGGGACTTAAAGATCAAGGTCCAATAAGAAACCTTTCCTAATGGATCTAATAATACCAAATTGATCATAGATAACTCCACTGATGCAAAAGGAGGTAGATCGATAAAAGAACCCATTCAAACTAATTGCAATAAATTTGGACCAAATCCTAAGTCTTGTAGCATATCCAGAAAGAATGGCCACTAAATTCTATCATAGGGTTTTCCAATGTCAATTTCAATAAACATAGCCTTTTTCTTGGAATGACCATCTCATTATATTAATTACCATACTTATATGACATTATTAATAATATATTTTCCATGAATTAATCTAGTTTTCTTAGGTTAAATAATCAAATGTAAAAGGTGGAGAATCCAAAACACTAAATATTTGACAATTATCATATAAGAGACATTGATCAAAGTGATTGGCTAAAAATTACAAATTGACTCAGGGTCTCTTTACTTTGATATGAATTTGATGTGCCCTTTTCTAATAAAATATACCAATGATTGTGTGTGAAATGCTTCAATATAGACCTAGTATAATTCGGGCCCAATACTATCCCACATTTGTTTGTGAAATTCCTATAGGAAACCTTCATAACTAGGAGCATTGTCATTGGCCATTTACATAACTTGCTCATATAAATGCTCAATATAAAGTATCATATCATAATAAACCCATTGAGTTTTAGTTATCTTGTATGTTTCAACTAATATATATTGGTTAAGGACTTTATGTATCTCTAGCTAAGGCTCCTATGATATGAAAATTTATTGATAGTGCCATGCAAAGGCTTTGAACATGTCTGACACTTAAGTGAGGTGTTTACCAGCAACTTAAATATATTTATTCTAATGAAAAAAAATTAGATTTAAGCATTTGAAAAAACATTATGAAACTTTATTCTAGTGTAGGTGCACTCTAATTTGTACCCTTCAAGAATTTTAATTATCTACAATTTGGATGTATTATCTTAATTCGGCCACTTACAACTAAAATGGATCACAATAATGGGTATTATTAATCACCTCCACCACATGAATAAACTTTAAGGATGTGGTGGAAAAATATTGTAACCTAATTTTTTCCAACATATGGTGATAAATTTGGAAAAATCTAGCCATGTGATTGACGGTATCATCATACCACTAGATCCATATTGACTACTTAGTTATCTAGGGAAAAGGTTTCAAACCTGAGAGACGTTGTCCATGGTAGGAGCATGTTTTTAAAAATCCATATTTATAAAAAAAATTGAAGTTTTTGTATTTTGCTCATTTTAATTACCAAGTGATGAAAAGTGGATAGGTGAGTGGTTTTAAAGGACAAAATACGACATGGTTTCTACCAATAGAGTAGGTGGAAACTATTTAATTTAGTATGAATAAATAAATACATATATCAAATTTTCCCCTTATGGGGAGTCAAGCGAGGTTTTCTTCATGTTTTCCAAGAACATATCAGAAAAAAATATGATTTTTTACTAGGAAGTATTATTTACCACTCTATATTAATTTGTAACCATAATTATATTTACAACTAACTATGTCATCTTCCTCACCAATTTTTTTGAAATCCATTTCCTATCACATGGTGACACTTCCACTACCACTACCACAAATTAAATTTGAAATTAATATTGAGAATGAATTCTAAAATATCCTATACAATTAAACTTTATTTCAACTGTAAACTTTTACTTTATGCCTAGTTAATATTGTACCCTCCCCCCTTCATTTTCAAAAGATAACTTTTGAATATACCCACCCACTCAATCATATTTTGGTTTATTTCTATTTTCACCTATCACATGAAATATTGGTGAAAAATAGAATAGAATAAATCCCAAATCTTACATATCTTAAAAATATGAAGTTAATATTTGTTGTAAAAGTAGAACTACAATTTAGCCTAAATGTCTATAAAACCAAATAATTAAGATCCAAATTTAAGTCAATTACCTTTAGTATAGTCATATTTTGAAACACGTAATTACCAATCAAAACCCTCAAATTTTAAAATACAATAAAAAAACATATGCACCAAATAACCCAAAAATGCATATTTTGGAAACAAAACCACAGACACATTTGACATTATGTGGCTATACTTTGTTGTTTCACAAACAATGTTTTCTACCTTTCCATAGGTAACATATGGTTTCACTAAGTTCTTTGGATAACTGACTTGTATATATATCATATCATTCAAACATTTTGTAATTGGTGCCTAACTACATTTTGAACCACCTTGCATCATTATTTTACTTTGTATTCATAACAAAATTAATTTTATTTATAAAATGGCTTTTTACAATTAGTGTATATGTAAAACATATACTTTATCTCCCCACTTAATCATTTTTCACCTTTCCATATTTATCTTTGTTTTAAATATTGACCATAAATAAATACTACTTGATTTTTTTTAAATGTGTTTTCAAAATAGAGATGAATCTTCTACTAATCTGAATATGGTAGAGCATTGACTAAGTATTTTTTGTCTATTAAAATTGTAAGGTTAAAAACCAAGTATGTTATTACCTTTTTGACAATCTTAAACCTAAACATTTACAATATGAGTTGGGGGTCTAGATATAAAGTTCTTATAAATTCATAGATTAAATGTGTGGGTGGTTACTATATGGATACCAAATCCATCAAGAATGATATCCAATTCTTATATAAGATTCACAAATATAGATTTATATATTTCAAAATGTTGATTAGAAATCATGTAGCCTCTGAATTCATGATTAATTACATAAAATTTTGAAAAGAAACTTCAGGTCTGATCATATCGTATATCATGTATAATGGATTAGCATAAAACACATAAGTTAGAATTAAAACCTTAAAGATATTATGAACATCAAAATCACTTATTAATAACCTATCATTATTATTATCACTTATTAATATTAATTTCAATTAAATATAGAGGATGTTAAGAAGTGTTGTCATTGATGTCAAGGTTGATGTCATTGATGTCAAGGTGTCTCTAGTGAAGATGCATGGTGAGTGGTCTATGAGATATGAGATTGTGTGCTTGATGTGATAAGGAAGAAATCTGACAAGAGATAATTTGAAGGTAACCTAATATCTCTATGTTGAGAGAGAATTTGAAGGAAACCTAATGATTCTTCTATTGGCTAATGTCAAGGTTCAAGCTATGTGAGCATTAAAGCATGTTTGAGTACTAGTTCTTGAGTACAAGGTGTCTTGGCATAGTGATGTTTGGTGAAGTAAGTAATCACAAGCTTGTGAGAGTTTGTTTGGCATTGTGTGATCATGCAATATATGTATAGATAATTTTAAAAGTGTTTCAAGGTCACGACTGAAAAGCCTTGTCATGGCAATAGTCATAGCATGAAGAGATCTTGTGAGAAGGTATGATTAATATGGCTTGGTGAGATGAGAAAACATATTCATGAGTGGATTTATGAGGATTATTGATCATTTATGTGAATCATTGGAGCACTCATGAGCTTCTTAGGGTGAGGCTATAATGGTAAGACCTCTAGATCAAGTTTGCACCTAGACCACTCCTAGACCCTACCTGGCCTAATGAGGCATCATGATCTATTTTCAAGACAAATGAAAGATGTATGATATTATTTTAATAATTTATGAAGTTTATTATTATGTTATAATGGTGGAGACCACATGGAAAGAGGCATGAACATTAGTTTTAAGGTCTACGCAAGCCAAGAGAGAGTGTGTAGCTTAATGGGGTATCAAGATCAATTTCCAAGGAAAATGTGAGTATTTGAGCATGGGCATAAGTATTAAATTATGTTTCAATAATTTTAACAAATTTTGAGGTTATGGTTTGCAATAAAAGGCATGAAAAGTGTTTTTAATGTCTCTTGAGTACACATAATGAAGTCATGCAAACCCAAGAAGGAATTTTAGGTGTTAATTAGCACGTTTAACCTTTGCATGGAAACCTAATATATTGAGTTGATATGGGTAAGGGTCTTAGATAATAACTATAGACATTGTTTTTCTATTTAATGGTCAATCCTTTATGAATAATTGTTAACATTGAAACCTATGTTAAACCTCTCTAAAACCCTAACAATGAACCAATGTGAAATATATTATTTAAAAGTGACAATAAGGGATTTATATGGCTATAAAAATTATTTTAGGTTGTATTCAACTCTCCCAAGCACCTCCAAGTGTGATTGGTTTGTCAGGGCTATGAGTAGAACCTACAAGAAAGTACACATTTCTTGGAGATTTATAGTAGTAGTCAGAGTTGACCAAGCCAAAGTATGAAAATTAATGAAGATTAAAGCTTAATACTTTTTTTGATGTCCATGGTGGTTTATAAATAGGTTATATCCCTCAAATATTTTAAACCGGTCATCTAATTTAGTCGTTAGGTAACAGGCCTAATGTTGGAAACAATGAAAAACCCAAACAATAGTGAGAAGAGGTTTAGGAATGTGTTATCATGAAATAAAAATGAAAAAAAGTTCATGAAGATGTTTTTTAGTAATTTTAATACATTATAATTTATTTTATAA
The DNA here is from genome assembly GCA_037957365.1 of Torreya grandis. Classification (NCBI taxonomy): domain Eukaryota; kingdom Viridiplantae; phylum Streptophyta; class Pinopsida; order Cupressales; family Taxaceae; genus Torreya; species Torreya grandis. Next base: position 67,973 of record JARHVA010010659.1, on the reverse strand, counting down.
GTTTTGGAGGTTAGTGGTTATAGTGAAAAAATTTCTCACAAGATTGACTTGTCTAGATCAGTGAGGTCTGTATGCAGTGAGGTTATTATATTGGTCTGCAATACAAATATTACCATTTTAAAATATTGTATTTATATCTAAATATGGTATAATTATTTCATAAGATCATCTATTTGAATAATTATTAATTAAATATGTCTACATCAGTGTTGAAGTTTTGAGTCATCATGACTATGCCTTAAGGTAGACTGGCAGTTTTGGGTAAGCAAGTTGCAGTGATGGGTTTGAGGCTTTATGAATTGAGTTGAAATATATAATCATATGATTTTGTTTTTTTATTACCTTAAATTAGTATCAATTATTTTTATAAGTTTTGATATTCATTAAAGTACTAAAAATATTGAAGCCAAAATGACTTATCAAGTTGAGTAAGGTTTATGAGAGAAGGTTAACAAATTGGTCTATAAGACCAATAGTTTCTATTATAGATTATGATTTTTTTTTGGAGGTTATTATAATTATGTTATAGGATCATGTTAATTCATTTTAATTCCTTTATTTTTTTCTTTCAATTTTGATAAGTTCAAGTTTCCATGATTGTGTTTTGAGGCTAGTTGATAGTTTAGAGTAAGCATTTTACAAAAAATAGTTTGAGCTTGTATACCATGAGTTGAAGTATCTAATAAATTTTTTGATTACCTTGAGTTCATTAATTTTATGAATATGTGATTTATTGGTATGTTTATTTTTAAAAATTATGTTTATGCTTTAGTTGTTCAAAATAGACTTTTTGTGTGTATGAAGGCATATTTATGAATAGTACAAATGGTGTGCTTCAAGTGGTGATTGTATATAAAATGTGTTATGGAGCCTATATTAGATTATAAGGGGTCTATTTTAGTATAATATTATATTTTCCTATCATATTAAGTGTTTGAATGTGTTCTAAGGAAGGAAAAGTACAACGTGTCCTAAAGTAGACCTAAAGGGTTTAGGTCTTGATGAGACCTAAAGATGAAATAAGACCTAATTGAGGTATGCCAAACCTAAAGGGACTAAATTAAATTTTATTAATGTTTATGATATATAATAATATATATTAAATCTATTACCTAAGATTTTAAGGGTGTTTTTCCAACTAATAAGTATATGAGAAAGAGTCTTGTATATATATAAGGTAGTTTTAGGCCTATTTGGGTAAGCAGAGTGTAAGTGAATGAAATAACACACTTTTGAGAATAATTAGGTATTATATATCATCATAGGAGTGTATAATATTGTTAAATAATATATTATAGTGTGCCTATATATTAATATCAATTACTTAATCAGTCTTGAAGAGACCGGGTTGAGAGAAGAAGCCTAAAAGGTAGTTTGAGAGGGATAAGAATGTAAAGAGATGAAGAGGTGGCCAAATTTTTTTGGCTGAGAAACATATTTTTATTAAGGTTATAAAATCAATTAGGTTGATTATTTGGTTCTAAATCATCTTTGGGGTTGGTGCCTCCTTGCAAGTGGGTGCTTGACTAGTTCGGGTTGGTGCCCTATGTGATTTGGTGCTTCACTAAATTTGGTGTTTGTCTTATAAGACTATAGTAAATTTGTATATATCAGTGGATTTTATTACCCTTTAATATTTTTGACATATTGGATGTGTTCTTGTGTTTCTTTCTTATGTGAATAAGTGTTTATGCTTGTTATATATATATATATATGCATGTTTGAATGGTTCATAATTACTTAATCGAAATTGGTAATAAAGGCATCTAAAGAGTGATACACCACCCCCCCCCTCATTTATTTTTATTCTAACATTATGTATCAAATTAGGTCCTTTGAAGTAGGCCTAATATCTTAAAAGAGATCTTAGAAGTGAGGAGGGCTAGTCAGCAAGCTCAAGGTGGTTTTTCTACTAATAAGGCTCCATTTTTTAATGGAAGTAATTATGTTTTTTGGAGAATCAAAATTAAGACATATATTACGTCAATGAGACATGACATATGGTATTTAATTTTGGATGGATATACTCTACTTCCTACACCACCAATTGATGTATCAATCAAGAAGGAAAGTGAGAGTAATTCTAAGGCAATAAATGTCATTCTATGTGGCCTATCAAAGGTAGAGATTGTGAAGGTGATACACTTTCAGTTATCCAAGGTAATATGGTACAAATTGAAGACTATATATAAAGGAAACACCAAGGTGAATATGGGCAAGTTATAGACCCACCAGATATAATTTGAAAGTCTGAAGATGAATGAAGATAAAACCATTACATCTTACCTATTGAGGTTGATGAAGTTATCAATGTCATTAGAGGATTTGGAAAATAAGTTAAATAACTTATAGTTTTTCAAAATTTATTGAGATCACTAACTCCTAAGTTTGATTCTAAGGTGTCTACAGTAAAAGATATGCAAGATTTGGACAAGCTAGAAATGCATGGGCATAATGGCATCTTGAGTACCTATGAGATGAGAATAAATGAAGGAATGCCTCCCAAGAATGGATCAATATTTAAATATGAGAATTTAAAATTCAATAATTTCAAGGATGTGGAATATGTAGATGTTGATAATGATCAAGTAATAGCCATGTTTTCAAGGAAATTGAGGTTTGACTCTGGTAAGTAAAAAGGTAAGTTTCCCTTCAAATGTTTCAACTATGGTAAGATTGGTCACTTTGCATCCAAGTGTCATAATAAGGATAATATTGAGCATGATGAAGAACATGATTAATATAATGGAGATGATAAGAAGTTCCATAATCCTGACAAAAATAAGAAATATTTAAAGAAGTATGAAGGTAGGAAAGGGTCATTCAAGAACAAGAGAAGTTTATATAACAAAGAGGATAATAACTCATCTAATGTAAGTGACACAAGCACATTTGAGAGTAATGATGATAGTAATGAACATGAACATGACAATAATTAAACCTTATTCATGGATATAGAGATAGATAATGAGGGTTGATCAAATGGGAAAGGCCTTATGGTTGATGAAAAATCAAATGAAGAAGAGGTTAAATTAAACCTTGAGGCAGAATTTTTGAGTGCTCTAGAGGATTTAAAGTTCCAAATAAGGAAGAATAATGAAGAGTAAATTATTTTTTTTAAGGAGATATTGAGTAACAGATCCAAGGATTATGATGAGATCATCAATCATATTGAAGCATAGACAAAAATAGTCACTACTATCTTAAAATCTAAAGAGGAAGAATGCATCAAGTATGAAATTGAGATGTAATCCTTGAAGTTAAGTTAGATCAAGCATATAACAAGCTGATGAAGTTTGTGAATTTTTAAAATAGAACTAAAGCTCTAGATGACATCTTGAGTAGTCATAAGTTTGCAAGTGATAAGATAGGTCTTGGTTTCAAAGAAGACCAAAACGAAGAAAATCAAGTTAAGGATAAAGCTTATGAAGTCAAGAAGGTTAACATGAAAATACTAATCAGATAGACTAATGTTATGAGGTATGTTAATTCATTCAATGGTTACTATTATACATGCAATAAGTTTGGTCATATAGCAAGAGAGTGTCAAAGACTCTCTAAAAATGAATATGCATGGGCTTATGATAGGAATCATTAGTCAAGAGGTATGTATAAGGTTGTTTTCTATAACTATCATAATATGGGACACATTTTAATAATCTATCCTAATAGAGTTACAATGCCATCAAGTCAAAATAAGAGGTTTGAAGCTCCTATAGTGTAAGAGAGAAGGCAAATCAACGTATAGAAAACAAATATAGTAAAGGTGAGTCTTGATCAGTCTACAAGCTCAAGTGAACTATTTACCATGTTAGAACATAATTTAGATGAGAAATAAATTCAAGAATGTACATTATCATCTCATATTGTTGATCACATGCATGATGAAAAGGTCAAACCTAAAGTGAAAATCAAACCTAACAAAATCTTGAGAGATGTTTAGTCTTGTGAGAGCATGGAGATCTAGGAATATCTTGACTTTGGGTTGTTCTAGTGCCTTATGAAATGGGAAAATACATTAGGATTAATGAAGATAGACTTAAAATTATCATAAGAATGGTGGATGCTTCATTTGAGGGGGAGATATTTAGGTTGTTCATAAGCTCCAAATGTAGTTGTTGACAAGCATAGAAGAGTTAAGCAAAGAAAGTTATATGTTTCTAGAATTTGATAGTTGAGCATGACTTGTGTTGTAGATGGTTTCATAACTCTATTGATTATTTTTTTAAGCCCAAGTTATGTATACAAATGGGGAGCTTAGTACATCTGAGTTATTTTTTCAAGTTTATGATAATAGTTGCCAAAGAGTGTGAATGAGTGGTTTCAAAATTTGTAGTATGTATGACCCTTTATCATTATCAGCAAAGAGGGAAAAAGTTCAAGAAGATGAGAGTGATTAGATTAAAGAATTTTTTACATCAATGATAAAGGGGGATTTTTTTGTCAAGTGTTATCATTGATGTCAAGGTTGATGTCATTGATGTTAAGGTGCATCTTGTGAAGATGCATGGTGAGTGGTCTATGAGATATGAGCTTGTGTGTTTGATGTGACAAGGAATCCATGTGATAAGAGACAATTTTAAGGAAACCTAATGTCTCTCTATTTAGAAATAATTGAAAGGAAACATAATTATTCTTTTATTGGTTGATGTCAAGGTTCAGGTCAAGTGAACATTAAAGCATATTGGAGTACTAGTTCTTGAATACAAGGCATCTTGGCATAGTAAAGTTTGGTGAAGTAAGTAAGCACAAGATTGTGATAGGTTGTTTGGAATTTTATGATCATACAAAAGAAGTGTAGATAATTTCATAAGTGTTTCAAGGTCAGTTATCAACTTTCAATTACTTTAGAAGCCTTGTCATGGCACTAGTCATAACATGAAGAGACCTTGTGAGAAGGTATGAGTACAATGGCTTATTGAGATGAGTACACACATGAATGAGTGGATGTATTAGGATGATTCATCATGTATGTGAAGCATTGGAGCACTCATGAGAGTCTTAAGGTGAGGCTATAATGGTAGGATCTTTAGATCAAGTTTAAACTTAGACCACTCCTAGAACCCACTTGGCCTAATGAAGCATCATCATCTATTGTCAAGACACATGAAGGATATATGATAGTGTTTTAAGAATTCTTGATTTTTATTGACTATATGATAATGGTGGAGAGAATATCAAAAGATTCATGAAGACTAGTTTCAAGGCCTATTGTGATTTTTAGGTCAAGGTCTAAGCAAGCTAAGAGAGAGAGTATAGACTAATGGGGTATTAGGATCATTTTCCAAGGTGAATATGAGTATGTGTAGTCATATAAAATGTCCAAATTGGTAGCTTAAGTGTGGCTTGCAAGACCCCATCGATAGGTCCTTTTTGCATGCTCCTTTTACCCTTATAGACAACTTTTTGCTCATTACCATTCATCTAAAACCTTTTGAACCCTAATTCCACTTTAGCCAAATAGTATTTCCTATTCTAATCCTATTCCCCTAGGTCCTAAGCCTATAGTATAGAAGTGCTGAATTTGGACTACAATTATTGACCTCAAAGTGTCCCATTTTCACTTTGAGCCCCAATGATCATTTCCATCTGGCCCTTATCCATAATTAGGTTGTCTCATCACAAATACATCTAATCCATGACCAATTTTTCCCTATAAAATCCCACTCAAAGTTAATTTACAAAGGGAGGTGACAAAACTTACAAAGTGAGTAAGAATACAAACAAAGCACTAAGGAAAATGTCCCTATTCTCTACATGCAGTCACCCAACACAGATATAAACATACTCAAATACTCATACCAGTCCCTAGCCACTTCAAACACTATCAAATTAGCATTTTCCATCTACATCACACTATTGCACAAAGCACACTAGGTGGAAGAAATACATATGACTTGACCCCTCTTCAGAGTATTGGTATGTAGGTAGCATGCCCACATAAGGGATGTGGATTGTACATTCATTACATATTACAAACTAAACCCCCCTCTCTCTCATGTGATTCAAATATCATTTTATCAAGCATAATGGAGGGTTAGGCTTTTGAGACAAAATCAACTCTATTAAAATTTCCATCAATAACCAATGCTTAATTTTATCACAGGCAAGCTCACACAGGCACAACACAAAAATCTATAAATTTTCAAGTTTTTATGATCAATTTGAACAATAGTAGTAGGAATGGACAGCAACATCAGATACCAAAGTGTCCACTTTTTTGTGTTCTTATCCTTTCATTAAATGAAAGCATATTCAAGTTTATGACACCTTCCCAATCCTACATAGCCATTTTTAGCCTCTGTATCAACCCTCTCAGTCTATTTCTAGCTAAGTTATATTTATTCCTATTTATTGCTATTTTTAGAAAGGTGAAAAAGATAAACAATTACACAAATTAGGACTATAATTATTGTTATATTTTGCATTGATTTATTAATCTAAACCCTTAACTAAAATAGTAATAAAACTCCATTATTCCCAAAAAATAAATCATTTGGTGAACCTGACTTACTTCATTTGCATAAAAAAACCTTATAAACCCTAGGGAAAATTCCTTACTAATTTTATCAATATTTTTCTAATTTTTTCCTATATATATAAATCATAATTTCACATTAAATTTTTAAAATTCACCATTGTAATTTTAAAAATCATTTTTTTCAAACCCAAGTTGAATATACTAGGTCCCTTTACTTCTTGAGGTATCACCTTACATGTTAGTGAGCTTCATAATCTTTTTATGCATATTCTAGTTCACTATTTTTAAATTCCTAGATTACATTTATTTTATCTTCTCTTTCATTTTTAAAGGTTTTTTCCTTATGCCGCCTAAGCTCCTTGAATCTCTTCCTTTGAGATGAAGTGCAAGACTTAGTGGTAACCCTCTCAAATTCCCCCAGATTCCTCCAACCTATCCATACACCATAGATAAACAACTAACTTAGTTCCCTATTATAGATCCTACACATCTAGATTACACTAATTTCCATGACGATAATTATGATAATGAGTAGTATGAGAATAACAATGATGATGTACACACCAATTCTCATGCTCCACCACATGGGGGTACTAATCCACTTCCACCTATTATTGATAATGATGTTGTCATCAATAAAGATTTGATTCTATAGAGTTTTAGAGAGAGACTTAGGGAAAAGCCCCAAGATCATGCCATTATCTTACAATCTATTATGTAAATTAAAAATTCTAAGCATGTTGAGTCTTTCATTCCTTTAGAACAACCTTTTTCTAATGACACTACAAGGGCAACTATGTCTTAAGAACCCCTTATATCATCCCAACCTTCATATGTAGCACCACCAGTTATAACTAGTATATCTTCACCTCTTGATGTGGTTGCCCTTGTGAAAGAGATAAAATCTCTTCAATCCAAGGTGATACATATTGAGCAAGGTGCCTCTAGACCAACATAGGATTTGTAATCTTTTTCTCTACTTCATACACCATTGGCATGACATATTGCTTCTACACCCTTACCACCAAGTTTTATTCAACACAAGATCACTATATATGATGGCAAGGGTGATTCAGAGACCCACTTGAGAGGTTTCATGCAGCATGATTGGACTATGTGTTGAATGACTGGTTACTAACCAAGTTTTTTCCACAAAATTTAAAGAATTGTGCTCTATAATGGTCCTATAGTCTATCGATTTAGTTGATCAAATCATTCAATCCTTTAGCTAACATGTTTCTAGCTCATTTTATAATTAACATATGTGATAAGGTTTCTTATGCCCAAGTTTCACAAAAAAAACAAAATTTAAATGATCATATCACAAATTATGTTCTTAGATATAAGGCTATCTTGGCTAAAATGACTAGCCCCAAGGTCGATCAAGAATTACAAGATATCTTCAAACAAAATCTTATGCCATCTTTGCATGAGTCAATAGTGTTCAAAAAAAATTCTTCCTTCAATGATTAATGGCATACACTAAAGGAAAGGGAAGTCAAATTAATTTCAATAGGAAAACTTAAGTACACAAGCATATCATAAACAACAAATAAGAGTAACAGTAAAGTCCCATACAAAGTAAAGGTTAATAATAACAAAAGTCAAAATTAGCCTAAAGTTAATGTGGCTTTAGATCCCCCTTAGTGAGTGGTTTTATCAACACCTCTTTGGTGATCCTTTAAAAATATACTAGTGTGTCCAACTAGAGTCTTACATCAGCTATTGGAATGCAATATCATATCTCTCCTTCCTATTTGGGAAGTTGATACAACAAAGCCTCTTCCACGTGGACATGATCAAAATTCATTTTGTGATTTTCATAGGGCACCAAGCCACACAATGAAGAGATGCATTAGTTTGTTACACAAGATACAAAACTTGATAGATGGAAAACTTATTGATCGTATCACTCCAGTTGAGCCTCCTCAGGCAAAGCAAACACAGGAGAAGGATCTAAATTTTTTTTCATATCTTTTCCCATAGTAATCTAAAGAGGAGATAGGGTACACATCAGCTGTTTACCAAGCATATCATGCACACCCTCCACTAGATACATACTAGGCACCTTCATTTGAGTCACATCCTTTGAGCAACATGATTGGTGTGTATAATTCAAGAGTTCTAGCTAGACCTTCAATCTCCTTTTTAGAGAAGGAGATAATTAAGGATGATTCAAATTATTATGCACTCTTTATTAGAGCCTACATTGATCACCATCCCATTTATAGTTTTCTCACAGATAATGGATCTAGTGTGAATATGTGCACTATGACATTAATTTAGCATTTGGGGTATTCAGAGGAGGATATCACCCTGATAGACATAGTTGTCAATGGATTTAGTAGGCATATATAGAGTTCATTGGGTGAGATTGTACTTCCTCTATAGGTTGGTCCAACACATGTGGCCACACCATTTATTATTATTCCTAGTGAAGGATCCTTCAACATGTTTCTTGCTCGACCATGCATCCATAAACTTTTTGGAGTACCATCTACAGTTCATAGATGCATGAAATACATTCATGCTAATCAGGTTGTTATAGTTGGAGGAGTTTCGTATGAGTTACCAGTCCCCACTTCAAAGCCATATCCTATTGTGTAGTCATCATTTTCATATTCTCCACCAGTTATAGTTCTTCCTCTAATTAAAATTTAGACACAACCAAGGCCTCCCTCAGAAAGATAAAGAGTTTATACACTTCCACAGAGGCCTCTCATAGAGTGACCACTACATCAGTGATAGTTTCAAGACTCTAGATAGTTTCTAGATATAGTATTCACACCCAAGGAATTATCATTGAGGTCTTATACCTCTACACATAGAGCTCATTTTTAGAGAGCTCCTTCTACTACTAGATGGGTCCCTAAGAACCCCATAGTTACATCTACTTCTCAAATTTATAGGGGGAACTCATAGTCATTTTCCACTAAAGATATTTTAGATCACTTACAAACTACACAACTTTTATATTCATAGTCTCATCCCTTTTATCATGCTTCATGATCACACACAATCCCTCTCCATGCTATAGGACACTAAGATAGGGATTCTCTATGAGACTCACTAGTTAGTATCATTTCTACTCAATTTTTCTTGTACATAATTTCTTAGTTTACTTGTACATAGATTCTTTTTTCTTTTTTTTTCACATAGTTTCCATATGATTACTTGTACATATCTTATTACAAAATACCAAAAATAATACAATATTTAACAATATTAAAAATAATATATGTCAAAATACAAAAACATTAAAATAATAAAATATTTCAAAATATTAAAAATAATATAACATGTCAAAATACAAAAACATTAAAATAACTCAAAACACCAAAAACTTTTCAACCATATGCATTATCCATTATTTACATTTCTACTACCATACTAGACTTACATTTTGTTATTCTATGCTATTGTTTTTTAATTTATCTACATTACCATTCTTCACTTGATCTTCTTTAAGTGTATGTAGTGACACCCGAATCCTTGATTACTTCACTCTACCAATTAATGGGTCATCCTACTTATACATTCGAGACATACATCGACATATCTACCCAACAGGGGTATCTTCTACATGATTGCACCATCAAAGTTATGTCATTCCTATACTACACACTCTATTTATCATGTTGACGTACATTACATACTAGTTTACATAGATTATTCTATTGACACTCGCTAGTATATAGCACTTATGTGTTTCTTAGCATCTACCTAGTCTTGTATTACATTTTTTGCATAATTTCACTTCTTTCTTTGATTAGTTAGATGAAATAGTATTTTTAGCATTTACATGCCTTCCTTTCTTTATTTGAGTAGCTATATGTGATTTCATTTATATGATCTTGTTTTGTTACTTGTGTGTGCCTTAGGAAATTTACCAATTCCTTTGCTTGTACTCTTGTATGTGTTTGTGGCCCTCATACCAATATTTTTTATTTGAAATGGTATGTGTATGTCAGAATTTGAACATTCCTTAAATGATTGTTTTCCCAGTTTGAGTGACATGTGCCCATGTCACTTTTTTCCTTGGCCCCTTGGCCTCTTTTTTATGCTTCTTACATCTTTGTTTGTGTGCTTGTTTTCTTCTCAGTTGTTTGCAATGTCATGATCCAAATCATGCATATCTTGCCTTCTTAGATTCCATGATGACATGATCCATCCCTCCATAACAAATAACCTACTTTATAATTTTATTTCAGTATACTACGCATGCTATTACATTATCACATCTATCTAAGCACACCCCTGTTGATCTAAAAATCTCCAATACAAACTATGTTATATCTTGAGACATCTTTTGGATTATCATTGCTATACCATGTATTTCATAGCATAACATACTTAGAGAGATATTTATTTTGATGTAAATCATTGTATGGTCTTTGCTCCTACCCTTAGAAGAGGGGGTAACAAATAAGGGTTTTGTCAGAGAGATCAGAGTCCTCTACTAGTCAAAAATTAGTTTTTTAAAACACTTAAAATAGCAATCAGAGTCCAAAATATGTATAATAGACCATAAAAATAGTGATGAATATAGAATAAAAATCATAAATAGTAAAGGATAAGATAAAAAAAATTGGCCAATAGTGTTAGACACCAAAGTGTCCACTTTTTGGTGCTTATGTCCAAATTGCCAAAAACTTAGAATTTTTAAAAACAGACAGAAAGGTAAGGTCAATTATAGTTTTTTTAGCTATAGTTTAGTTCAGATTGGGTATTTTTAGTAAAATTTTACTTAAACCATCTATATATAGGGTAAATCATGTGTGACATGATGGCTCTCACTTCTAGTTTTAGATTGGTCAGTTATTACAACTTCTAGATTAAAATCCATGTTATAGACACCAGTAATTGAGAGTAATGTGTGTGACACATTTGTCTTCTTTTATTTATATTTAATTGTATTACCTAAGTATTCTCAATAGTTACATGCCTTATTCCATCTTTAGGTGGTTGGAATCATTTTAGAGTGGCTTTCATATAAGCCTAGTTCTCAGTTTCAGAGTAGATTTTATACAAGCCTAATCTCCACATTTCAAAGTGGCCAAGATTGGTCTATTTCTCAATACACATTATATTATCCATGACACATTTTTATATTATATAGCATTCATGGGATTCATGATCCATCTCATAAAACACACATTCATATCGATATCAGTACATAGCTTCACTTAGTGGGTAATGATGGAGCCAAAGGACTAGCTATCCTTTGTATTCTTGAGCCACCTACTCAAAGGGATTGGACACATAGTCCAAACATAAATTAACATACACATGATCATATAACTTCACACTTAGTGGTATATGATGGATCTGAAGGGCTATCCTTTGTATTCTTGAGCCACCCTTGGGGAATTGAGCACTCAGCTCCATTCATGATATTACTCTTGGTACAACACATACCTACCATCGCTCAACATAATTCAACATCACAATAGGTTTGATATTGGTTTGCATACCTTGTGAGGTGTATTCATTCCTTTCTCTTCCACTCTCTTTTACCTAGAATTTATATGTTCTTATTTTAGACATAGCATGTCTAGTAAGAACTGATCTACTCCTTGTTTTCTCTTGAAGATTTACACTTCACACAGTGTTATCTCTACACACACTCAACATCACACATATTCATGGGATTCACCCTTATAGGTAAGTTTAGGTATGTTTTTTATTTTTCCTTTATCCTAGTATTTCACATTGTTGCATCACTAGAATAAAGGGGGAAAATGTAGTCATATAAAATGTCCAAATTGGTAGTTTGAGTGTGGCTTGCAAAAACCCATCCATAGGTCCATTTTGCATGATCTTTTGACCATTATAGACACCTTTTTGCTCATTATCATTCATCTATAACCTTTTAAACCTTGATTCCACTTTATCTAGATAGTATTTCCTATGCCAATCCTATTCCCCTAGGTCTCAAGATTATAGGACAGGAGCACCAAATTTGAACTACAACATCAGACCCTAAAGTGTCCCATTTTTAGTGCTCATATCCATTTTCACTTTTAACCTCAATGGTCATTTCCATCTGGTCCTTATCTTTAACTAGGTTGGACTAACATGAATAATTCTTACCCATGACCAATTTTTCCCTATAAAAGCCCACTTAAAGTTTATTTACAAAGGGAGGTTATAAAATTTATAAAAAAAGAAAGAACTTAAACAAATCACTAAGATAAACTTCCCTATTCTCTACATAAAGTCACCCAACATAACTAAAAACACACTTAAATCCTCATACCAATCCCTAACCACATCAAACACTATCAAGTTGGCATTTTGCATTTACATCACACTATTACACAAAACACACTAGGGGGAGAACTAAATACGGCTTAATCCCTCTTCAGAGTATTATTATGTAGATAGCGTGCCCACACAAGGGGTGTGTATTTCATATTTAGTACATATTAAACACTAACCCCCTCTCTCTCAAGTGATTCATATATTAATTTATCAATTATAATGAAGGGTTAGGGTTTTGAGACAAAATCAACTCTACGGTGAGTTTTATCAACAACCAATGCTCAATTTTTTACATGCAGGCTCACACAGGCAAACCACAAAAACCTAGAAATTTTTAGGTCTCTATGATTAGTTTGAAAATTAATGGCATGAGTGAACAACATTGAACACCAAAATGTCCACTTTTTGATGATCTTGTCCTTTCATTAAATGCAATCTAGATTCAAGTTTACGACACTTTCCCAGTTCTACACAACTATTTTTAGCTTGTGTATCAGCCCTTAATCTATTTATAGCTAGGTTATATTTCTTCATATTTATTTATATTTTTATAAAGATGAAAAAGATAAAAAAAAACAAATGCACAAATCAAGACTGTAATTATTACTATATTTTGTACTAATTTATTAATTTAGAACCTTAATTAAAATAAGAATAAAACTCCATTGTAATAAAAAAATTAAATCAGTATGTGATAATGTACAAAGGTATGACATTATTTTTCAATCATGTTCACAAAGTTTTAAGTCATGGTTTGCAAGAAAAGGCATTAAAAGTGGTTTTAAGGTCTCTTGAGTACACAGAATGAAGGCATTTAAACTTGAAAAGGACTTTGAAGTGTTCATTGGCTCATGTAACCTCTACATGGGAACGTAAACTATTTAGGTGATATGGGTAAGCTTCCTAGATAATAATTAAATTTATTTGTTTTAGATTTAAGGGTAAATCCTTTATGAACAATCATTAACACTGAAACCTGTGTTAAACCTTTGTAAACTCCTAACAATGACCTGATGTGAAATATATTGTTAAAAAGTGCCTAGAATGGATTTTAATTTATATATAAGTTATTGGAGGTAGTATTAAATTGTCCTAATCACTTCAAAGTATAATTTGTTTGTTATGTGCGTGAGTAGAACCTACAAGAAAGTACACATTTCTTAGAGATTTGTAGTAGTAGTCAGAGTTGACCAAATCAAAGTATGAAAATTAATAAAGGTTGAAGCTTGATACTTGTATTTTATGTCCATGGTGGTTTATAAATATGTTATATCCCTCAAGTATGCTAAACTGGCCATCTAAGTTAGCAAGTCACTAATAGGCTTAATGTTGGAAATAATGAAAAACCCAAGCAGCAGTGAGAAGAGGTTTAGGAATGTGTTATCATGGAATAGGGATAAAACCAAGTGCATGGAGATGTTTTTAAATATTTTTAATATATTCTAATTTTTTTTATAAGTTTTTAGGCTAGTGGTTATAGTGAAAATATATCTCACAAGATTGACTTGTCTTGCTCAATGAGGTTTGTATAAAGTGAGGTTATGAGATTGGTCTACAAGAACAATATTGTCATTTAACCATATTGTGTTTATATCTAAATATGGTATAATTATATCATATTATCATATAAATTCATCATAATTCATTAAATATGTCTACATATGTGTTGAAGATTTGAGTCATCATAAATGTGCCTTATAGTAAATTGGCAGTTCTAGATAAGCAAGTTATAGTGATGGGTTTGAGGATCTATGGCCTGATTTGAAATGTCTAATTCATAATATGTTGTTTTTGATGAATTTAAATTCATATTAATGTTTTTTATAATGTTTGGTAGTCAATAAAATTAGTGAAAATATTAAATCCAAAATGGCTTGTTTAGTTGAGTAAGGTCTGTGAGAGAACAGATCAACAAATTGGTTTGTAAGACCAATAGTTGACATTAGATATTATGATATATTTTTTGTATTTTGTTATGAGGATGTTTTGGGATAATTTTAATGAATTTTAAGTCCTTTATTATATTCTTTTAGGTGTTAAAATTTCAAGTTTTCATGACTGTGTTTTGAGGCTAGTTGACAGTTCAGAATAACCATTTAGTAGAAAAGATTTTGAGCCTTTATACCCTTATTTGAAGTATCTAATTAATTTTTTGATGAGATAAAGATAATTAAGTTTATAAATATGCAATTTATTTTTATTTTTATTTGTAAAAATAGTATTTATTATTTATTTATTCAAAAAAAACTTTTTGTGTGTATGAAGGACTAATTTTGAACAATACAAATAGTGTGCTTCAAGTGGTGATTGGATATAAAAAGTGTTATGCATCATAGATTAAATTATAATGGATATATTTGAGTATAATATGATATTTTAATTTTTTGTGAGGCATTTTAATGTGTTTGGCAAAGTATAATGTCGCCTAAAGTAGAACTAATAGGATTAAGTCTTCATGAGACCTAAAGATGAAATAAGGCCTAATTGAGGTGTCAGACCTAAAGGGAATCAAATCACATTTTATTAAATTTTATGAGATGTTATAATATTTATTCCATGTCTAACCTAATAATTTAAGGGTGTGTGGCTGACTAAGAAATATATGAGCAAGAGGCTTGTATATATATATAAGGTAGTTTTAGGCCTATTTGGGTAAGCAGAGTGTAAGCAAATGAAATTGCACATTGTTAAATATAATGAGGAATTATATATAATAAAAGGAGTGTATAGTATTTTTAATTAAGATTAGATAATATGTCTACATATAAATATCAATCTCATATAACCTAGTCAGTCTTGAAGAGACCCAGTTAAGTAAAGAAGCCTAGAAGGTAGTTTGAGAGGGATAAAAATGTGAAGAGATGAAGAGGTGGTCATAATTTATTGGTTTAGAAACATAGTGTCCAAAATGTTATCAAAGAAATTATGTGGCTGATTTGGTGCTGAATTATCTTGGGGGTTAGTGCCTCCTTACGTGTGGGTGTTTGCTAAAGCCTAGTCAAGTGGGTGCTTGGCTAGTTGGGGTTGGTTCTCTATGTGGAGTTGGTGCTTCAATAAATTTGGTGTTTCTCTTCTAGGACTATATTCCATTTTCATATATCAATTTTTTTCCTTCCCTGTTATGTTTTCCCACATATGTGGCATGTTCTTGTGTTTCTTATGTGGATAGATGTTTATGCTTGTTAAATCTATATGCTCATTTGAATGGTTCATAATTGATTAAGGTAAATTGGTAATAAATTATTTTTAAGACTGATTCAACCCCCCCTCTCAGTCATTTTTATTCCAATAGAGGAGGTTGGAATTGAAACTTTATTATGTAAATACAATCTATGCATTCATATGTTATCAATACAACATTTTTTTAGGATTCACTTTCACATTATTATCCCCATTTTGTACTCTTATTACAGTTAGTGATTTTTAATTTGTTATCTTTAAAAAATTTAAATAAAAATTACTATAGATTAAAAATATTAATTAAATACAATCTTTTAAATAGTTCCAACCACCTTAAACTAATTTAGTCCATAAACAATTATATTTTACAACTCTTTACATATGCAATAGTTAACATTTCTCGCTAACTATAAGTTTTTGTATTTAACTTATCTCTTTAACTAATCCATTTATAGCGAACTTGGATTTTTCGAACCTTACATCATGAAATCTAAAAGTGCAAATATCAATATATATTAACTTAGATAATAGGTGCACTACTATTCTTCTATGATAGTGTGATTTTGATTAAAAAATAGTTACATTATTATTGTTAGAAGTTATATTTTTATTTTTTCTATTTTTTACTATTTATTAATAAGGGAATAGGGGCCCTTTCCCTAGAATTACAACTAAATATGGAAAGAGATTAGTCTCAAAAATACAATATAATCTCTAAAAATAGAAATGAGATAACTAGAAAATTTGAAAATCCAAAAAAAGAAGAGACAAAAAAGGAAGCCAATATACCACCAGACAATAAAAATTAAAATAATATAAATTAAATCAAACAAGATAATATGGTTGTTAAAAAAAATTTAAGCAGATGTGCATTACAAAATTGAATGATAAAATTCCTATGACAATCACATGGTATCTCCAATTCTCATTAGCTTTCTATTATTTGGAAAAATATGAAGGCCAACAAGGGTCATACCCAATAAAATAGATGCATGTTAAAGACAACCATTCTATAAAAAAAAAATTATAATGTCCCATTTGAATTTTAAGATGTTGAATCATGATTAAATATTCTCATATATTTATTACATTGGTTAAAATAGATGGGTAGCACATTTATGCCATTAGACAACCTTAATATTTTATGCCTTTTATCAAGTTTTGAATGATATTTCCATAAAGACGGATACTTATTAATATTATCAAATGTCACAAGTCTATTATCTACTCAAAATTTATGTCCAAGTCGTGAAATATCATGCATATATTGAATCATCTCATTTTCAAGAGTATGAGATCAAAACAAAACCTCTCCATCCAAATATAAAATTGGGATTTAGTGATTTGTTTTTCCCTATTCTAGAATCAATACAGGACATAGAAACTTATGGAAATGTCAAGACTCAAATTGTTTAAAGCCCCTATGATAGTAAACCTAAAGAATTCTACATTCTACTTTCTCCCCTTCTCACCTAGTTAGATTTCCCCAATACAAAATATATTATAATTTAAAACATACAATGAGGAAGAATTTAAAACATTATGAATCATGTTATCACTTACAAGGCCAAGAAAATATGATGAAGAGTTATCTTCGATTATATGAGGTCCCCCTTAATTTTTTTGAGAATATTAACCTCTACCATCTAAAAATGGTGTAGTTGTGTTAACAACTGATGAAGATTTATCCTCACTTCTATAAGGTCCCACTTACTTTTTATAAGAAGATTTCCATATACCATCTAAAAATGGCATAATTCTCTTAACACTACCTCAATGTCAATGTCTAAAAATGAAATGAGCTTAAAGAAAAGGTAAGCATAATATAATAAGTAGGGGAGAAGACAAGTGAGATTGCTAAAATTGGATCTAAAAATAATTATAACATGGGGGATTGCCAAGCAAACCTCCATTCCATCATGATGATTCATAATATGGACATAATGAAATAGAGACTGAGTAAAGTATATGAAATCCATCCAAAAATTACAATGGAGATCATTAATGTTACTTGCAATCAAAATAATCATGAGGGTGATTGAAATATTTTTTAATAGAAACCAAAACATTATCCAACAACCAAATTCCTTCAAAAAAATAGTCCTCTTAAGGAATTATATATATATATATATATATATATATATATATATATATATATGTATGTATGTATGTATGTATGTATGTATGTATGTATGTATGTATGTATATATATATATATATATATATATATATATATATATATATATATATATATATATGCATGAAATATCTAGGTTCATTGATTTTGTGGATACCATGGGAGAAAAAAATGGCATTGGATAAAGGGACAACTCGATAAATATATTTATTAACAACATTAACTTGTCTTTGTTAAGTGGCACCATATTTCACTTTGTTGATGGCTAACACAGGGTTACGTTTCACTATCAAAATTTTTAATTTACCTTTGATATCTAGTCGCAAAATTTAAAAAGGAGCTTGATCTTTCATAATTTTGTTTATATCCCACTAGATATTAAAATCATAAAATTAAATAAATTGGCCAATCTTATATTTTTTTAAAATGCCTACTCCAATCAGATATTATTTTACTTTTGAATCCCCATGAGAGTTAAGCTTTTAAAAATATACATTTGGGTTTCCAAGAAACCAATATTCTTTGGTTACTAGGGGGAGGAATAATGAGGTTGTTTGTCAATAAATTCCACTTCACAAGAATATGTCTATCTTCACCTAAAATTTATTTAGATGGGAACCATTGTCTTGAACACTTTTTCAGTCATGGACTCAATTTTAAGGTTGAAAAGTTATTCTAAGAGATGAATTAATATTTTTTTCCTTTTTCTCTAAATTCTCCAAGTGATTAAATAAAGTAACATATCCCATAAACTCATGACTTGGACGCCCACTTCCTCTATCCAATTTATCATCACCTCTTGAATGGAACCCACTACCACCTAAAACATATTCATCTTATGACAGAACCAAGATCATATTATTGATGTGAAATTAAAATTAATAATGAAATATTATGGGGTTTTAGAGTATTCTTTATAAAGTGGAAAAACATAAGGAATTTGAAAGCTAATCCTCTATAATTTATTCCAAAACAATATGTTTTCTTCAAGCTAAACTAGAAATTTGCATTTGTTTTGGGAAGACCCCATTGGAAATATAATTTGACCACCAACCAAGTTTGGGAAATCCTTATTTCACTATGTAATTACATGAAGGATCACCACCCAAATTCAATATAATAATATACATAAAATTACCAATGTGAAAAGAATATAGGAAAATACTATAATAAAATAGAACTTTAGAAGAAAAGGCAACAATTGAAATAAGTGGATTTTTCCAATTCCTTTGAGGGCCTCAAACTTTCCATATTTAATTTTAATAGGAATTGACTTAGGAACACCAAAGGTTAAAAAATTATCATTTAATAATGCTAAAGGAAGCGTGATTTCAAGGATGAACTATGGTTGACTAGGCATCTTTTTAGAAGTTTAATAAACTCCCATTTTTGGTTTCTTATCAAAGATATTCTAAGATTAAAGGCATGTACTTGACTAAGAAAATTTAAACATGGCACCTATACATTCATTATCTTGTTTTCTAGATACGTGTTAGGACCTCAATTTTATCAAGATACTTCATACACAAAATAATACTCCAAATGTTGTCCTTATTAGAATATGTTCTTTAAATAAATGCGGCCACAAAGATGTGTTCATCAAAATAATTCTTATTATCATAGCATCCCCATTGGGTTTGGAAAAACACACATCAACCCACTTCATTGATGTTATTTGAATTTCCTCATTAGATCCATTCCATAGTAAGTTTTCATAATATTCATTAGTTTGGTTTTCATACTTATTTGAGCTTCTGAGTTAGATAATATATAATCTAGTATAGCTTGAAGAATAATTTGGATGACCTAGTTTTTTCATACTAGAGATATTCATTTACTTGTACGTGAGGCTAATATATTTTAAAATGTAGTAACCATGTTCTCCATCAATTCATTTTTAGACTGACCATTGAAAACAATAACTCCAAATTACTCACTATGAAGAGAACTAGTGTAATAACTTAATATTTATTTAATCTTATTTTTTCTAGGAATAGATGTGTGAAGGAAAAAATACTAAATTTAAGAAGTTTGAATAGCTTACTTAAAGCATGATGATACAAGACTAGGATCTTATTTAACACTCTTTCATTTGTGAGAAAAGTTACATTTCCCTTATTAGTATAATCCAAAAACTACCATAATGTAATGCCCTTCCTCGATTCACCTTGGATTAGAATCATGGTTAAGTTTAATCATAGTTGGAGCCATTGATATGATATCTATTTAAAATAATGATATATATTGGATCATGTGATAATAAATATTTATTATTTTTATAATTAATAATCATTCCATTAATGGGATTTTATTTCTATATCTCTTCAAACCATATAAGAACTGTGATGAATTTAGTGTATGTGTAATAAATAGGTCTTTCCAAATGAGTTGATATTTTATTAATATACTAATGATGAGATGATTTGATTAGATTTTGTATTTATTCCATCAAATTTTCATCTTAATTGACATGTCATAATTGTGATTTTTATTAGAGGACATCTATAGTAATAATAGATCATGAAAACCTATGTAGTGAGTTTCACATTAGGTGCAACTGAATATATGGCATGTTCGATGCATTGATCCTTATAACTTTATGCCTATTTGGCATAAACACAAAAGGATATTGAGTATTATGAAAACCATTTTCATGCATAAATAGAAAGTAATAAAATAAAAAGAGAATCCAAAAATATTCATGGTCATGAAGTGAAATGTATTTATTTAGTTTAAAATACTTTCTATGTGAAATATAAATAGCCTAGTGGTATCCATGACAAACAAGAGAAGCAAGAAATAATTAAATTAAGGATATAATAGAATTCACTCATGCAAAAAATAATCACAAAGACATCACCATATACATTATGTAAAGAGTCAAAAATAAGTAAGTGGATTGTGACAAGAATCATTGCTTCTCAACAATAAAAGTAAATGAAGACAAGATGGAAAGTGGCCACAAGAAGGTCAAAGTGTAGAAAATTTTCAAATGAATAATGGAAACTACAAAAAGAAATGAAAATTGACCTTAAAAATTATATAAAATGAATGTGAATAAAACAAAATGCAACTATAGGTAATAGTAGATTCAAGTGTAGTATATGGCACCATTTGATACTTTAATGTGATAAGCTAAAAGTAGTTCATGAAATAAATGATCAAAATGACTCTAATAAAGGGAAGATAAAATGATATATAAGGAAACATGTCAAAATAAGTAGAATTTTTTCTGAGAGGCAAAGATAAGGGACATAAATATGAGGAAGAGGTGGAGAGACATATGATTTAGGAGAGAGAGTTTAGTGCATGGAGTCTCCATTATGAAATATTCAGGTTGACCTATGGTTTCATAACGTATAGATTATCATCTAGACTGATCCACTTTAGTTTTATCCATGCATCATTATTTAGAAATAGAAAATCTTGGGAATATTTATTTAGCCGAAGGAAGGATTTGGCAGCATTATTGAATGCATTTTTTTATTAACTGAATTGAATTAATTTAGTGGAAAATATTATGACTATAGATGATATACAAGCAATATGGATTCCTTGGTTTCATCCTATGGAGAATGTATGAATATTATGTGCATGGTCAGGTAAATAATGGCACCAAATCACCTCATAATTATTAACATGTAAAAATGAAGAAGCTTGCTAGTTAAATAGATAAACTCTGAGAGATAAGTGAATACATTCTAACTCTACTCTCTATTTTACATGTTCAAATTTGTGCTCAAGGTTATATAATTATCAGATAATCTTATGTGCTGGTAGTGATATTGTTAAAGGTTATAATTTTATTATTATTCTTAATATGTTAAATTTCTATCATGTGGACCACACAATAGATCTCAAAGCTATGAAATTGATTAGTTTTTATTTAAAATCATGTTGATTTTTAAATGAGTTTTTTTTATTTGATCAAGTAAATTACCTATTTTTATAAGGATCCAAGAACCATAAAATTATTATATAAAATAGTAATATGCCATCAAGACCTAATAATAAAATCTAACAAAAACTAACTATATATTACCATAAGTAGTGAAATAAAATAGTAGAATAAAGTTTAAGAGGGGGGGCCTCTAGTGTTTCCTTCTCCTCTTAAAATATATTCTCTAGTACTCCTTGCTTGATCTTTGAGACCTTTACAATTGTTCAATTTTCAAGTCCTTCTACACCATCACCTAGGAGGATTATGTGCAGCCTTTTCTATCCTTGTACTTGTAGAGGTGTTTTCTTGATAGGGGTCAAGTTGGGAATGTTAGGTGGGGGGGTCTCCATTAACTTTAGTTCCTACTTAATAGTGGTCTAGTTTAACTTACTGGAATGTACAAAGGATTGAATATGCAAGTCTTCTTACTTGTGTAGGGCATTCCACTCTTGGATAAGGCTGGCAAGGGTCAATTTGGCCCCCTGAACCTTGTTTTTTAAGTTATCAAGCTGCTCATTATTTCTAAACTCATTAGATAGAAGGAATTTTCCCTTCCCAATATCCTCTTTAGAGGTGCCCTCATCTAGGAAGAATGGATTAGGCTTAGGAATAAAAAGCTTAAGCATGAGGTCTTCAATAAAAGTCTTAGATAGGTTGGCTTAGGGAGTGATAATAGATGGGAGGTAGGACCTCAAGGTGGGGTCCTCCTCCAAAGAGTCCTCATTTATGGAGGACCCCCATAAGGGTACTTCCCTCCCTTGAAAATTTTTACCATGCTTAAGGAGAAGTAGTATAAGCCTTTGATGTAGAATGGGGCTAGCCTCATTAAGTTTGAGGGCAAGGGTTGTGCATTCTAGTGACTTTAATAGGTAAATTGTTAGGTTGATCTTATAACCTAGGAAGTGGTTTAATAATATAAAATGAAGAGAAAACATTAAGGTATAATTACCCTCTAGAGTCATGTATCTAATCACCTGGACGCATACCTCTAGCCATTTTCATGGGAGATCAGCCTACAAGAAACCCTTCTTATATATTTTCATGAACACATTTTTGTAGAAGAAGCACTGAAGGAGTTTCTACTTCGTTGTCTAATATTTTTAAGACTTTTCCCATTTATAGGTCATGCCTGTGGCCTCCCCTATAAAATACTCCATGACTATAATCTTAATGCTCTACATCACCACTATACGCTTATTCCATCTAGCAATGAAGTCCCTAGCAACATCAACATTATGCTCTATGATTCATAACATTAGCTTTGTGAGAACCCCTACCTTATATTTTTATATATCTTCTTCTATCCATGCACCTTAGAACATGAGGTAGGCTCTAGGCACTCTCTATCTCCCCTCATTAGCATATTGAAAGTAGGGCCAAGAAAAATGGATAGATAGTTTTGGAATAGATAGGTTTGAACTATATAAAATAGGCATATGATACACATTACCTTCATCAATAGGAAATTAAACCACCTCATTAATTCATAATTTTTAAAATATATCTTTTGATAGGAATATTGCATGCATGTGATGGCATGAAATCTCACTTATCCTATTGTACTTTCATTTTATATGGCCATTTGGTTATTATTGGGGACATGGCCTCCTTCATGCCAGCTAGTTAAAATGTGGAGTTCTACTCCCATTTTAGCAAGTTGATTTACCACCCCATTGCCTTCACAATATGTGTTCACAATTTGGACTTGTTTCATGCCCCTCAAATGTAACTTGGCATCAACTATGATGTCTTTTATAGTGTGATATGGGGTTATTTTGCCATCTAGGGCATTTAGAATTTTTAAAGAATCACCCTCCATGATGATTCTTTCTAATTTAAGTCTAGAGGCTAGTTGGATACCTAAAGAGCCACCTTGGATTTAGTAAGGTGGTTTTTTTGAGTTTCCAATGGTCTTATATAAGCAAAATTCAACTCTATTTATGTGTTTCTTATAACTGCTCTCCCACCTGCAGGTCCTAGGTTGACTTTAGAGGCACCATCAAATTTCAATTTAACCCATCCTTCCAGTGGCGCCTTTCATTTTGTATGTTTATAGATGAGCATTTCTGAATGGGAACTTAGTTTTTTAACTATTTCCTAGTTACTAAAGATCTATTATGTTGAAGTAGGTCTAGGGTTTTATCCATTAGATGAAAAGCTTTCTAGTTTTCAATGATAGCTTGGTAGAGTCAGAGGAAGGCCCCCTTAGGTTGATGCATTTTATTTGAAAAGAGGATATCATTATGGGCTTTCCATATGCACCAAAAAAATTTGGAAGAGATAACTAAGACAATAACTCTAGGGATGGGAGATTCTAGGGTTCTTTCCTTTCCTTTATGATATCAAGCACATTATTCAGTTTTACCTAAACTAGGTTAAATTTATTCAACTTCTAATTAAATAATGCCAAATTAAAAGGGAATTTATAAATAGGTGTTTGATTGATTCCTATGCATTCTTACATAATTGGCATCTATTGGGTACTATCAATCCTCTTTTAGCCAGGTTATCCACTATCAAGATTTTATCCTATGCTACTAGCCAGAAAAAGAAGTTGACTTTTGGAGTCAGATGCTTAACCCAAAGATATTTCCAAAAAATCCATTCACTTTATATATTAAGGTTTTTGGCATGTCTTGAGTCCATTTATCATGTGTCACTATCTTCATTAGCCCACATAAAGTGTTTTTCCTTCAATAATATAGGAATGTGGATCTAGTTGATCGATGAATTAATAGTTTGTATTACTTGAGCCTCTTCAATAGAGTGCCCTCTAGTGGGGGGAATTTTATAAATTTTTGAGGCTTCATTCACCATCTATTATTCTTTTACTTTTCATCCCAATCTTTAATTAAGATCCCTATAGCATTTATCCCAAGTCTATTATGAGGATAGGGGAGTAGAGGACAGTTAGGCATCTTCCCAAAAATCAATTTTCTAGCCATTACAAATTTTCCATTTGATGTCTTTCATTAAAAGTTACTTGTAGTTGGTGATGGTCTTCTAGAAATTTGATCCATCCTCAGGACCTTCTTCCCATAGGAATTCATCTAATTCCATTCCTTCCAAGTATTTGTCTTTAACTATTCTTACTCATCCATTGTGTTCCTTCATAAGTCTCCAACTCATTTTCACCAGTAGGGCCCTATTCATATATTTTATGTTTCAAAGGCTCAGACCTCCATTTGCTTTAGGAATATATGCTTTTTCCCATGCAATGAGGTTTTACCTGAATCTTTCTTTAGTGCCCCTTCATATGAATTGTTATTTGGATTTGTTTAATTTTAATGGCCACCTTGTAGTGTATTTTGAAAATAGACATTTGGTAAACAAGAATGATTTGGATCCATGATTTGAGTAGTTGGTACTTCCATAACTATGTCATAATATGAACCTTCCACCCCACCAACTTTATTTGTATATGATCAATGAGAGGGTTCCAAAGCTTAGCATCCATTTTTTATTCAAAAAGTAGAACACCCAAATGACTTATCACAAGTTTTCCCACCTGGCATTCCAAAATTTTGTCAATTATTTTCTACTAAAAGAGAGGAGTGTTAATGAAAAATAGATAAATCTTCAGAAATTTTATGCACTGATTCAAAACATTCTCATAATTTTTTAGGATAATTTTGAGGTGTTTGGCTTCCTCTATAGAGGCTTCACCTAGGATAATGGTATCATTAACAAACCATTCATGCATGTGTTGTCACTTGGATTTTCACCCTTTAAGGAGATTCAAAGATATCCTTATACAATTGGCACAATGGAATCACCTCTAGGCTTGTGGGTATCCTAAGGAATGAGGTGAATCTCCAGGTAAGGCTAGCTCCCTTGATTTATCACTTTGAATTGCAAATACTACTAAACTTGGGGGGCGGGGCGGGGGGGGTGAAAAGGGAGAAGGATAACTAAAATCAAACTAGTCTAAGGAAGGTGATACATAAAAAACATGATTACATCCAACCATATGCATATTACCCTTGAAATCAAAGGACAAACTAAAAATACAGTTATCTAATCTCCACCTTCTCACATCAATGCTACATTATGAAGTTGTGGTTGAATGTGAAAAGCTAGGAGGACTAGACAAGAGGCCTATGAGGGCACTAATGAATATATTAACTCACTAAACCATGAATATATCTTGGAACACTTCACTTGCCTTTTAAGAAGAGGTTGTAAACTGGTGAAAGAATAGAACAACATACTAAGGAATCCATAGCTTTCACCAAGCAAGATTCATCCAATTAAACACACTAAGAAAAATAATATATGAGGTAAAAATTAGTTTTATTATTGATAAAAAGTTATAAATTTGAGTAGGGCTTCACCATACTCAGGTGGAGCATAGAATATAATGGCCAAAATGGCTAGTTCTATAGAACTTGTGAGAGAGAGAAGAAGAGAAAATTACAAGGGTCACAAGGACACTTTTTAGGATGATCCAAAGAGTTAATTTTTTATGTGGAGATGGTATGGGAGTAAACATGGAATTTTGAGAGCTAAAAGTGTCAATTCAAGTCAAAAACTTCATGAAAATGGAAAGAAAACTCCTCAACTAGCTTAGAAAATTATCTTCATGATTGGATATATTTAAACATAATATAACTAATTATGATAAATCCAAATGATTTTAATTAATTTTAAGGGAATCATACATTCATCTCGATGCATTAATTGTAGGCCTAGTCATCTGGAATCACTTAGAGAGGAGCAATCACCATCTGTTATGCAAAAATCACTCCTTTCATTCACCCTACACATTTGGCTTTCAAAAAGAGATTAGTAACTCATTAAAATACATAATATATAGTTAATTACATGTTTAAATTCCCTCCATGGACCTATAAGCATTAGGGAAACCTTAAAAATACATCCATTTGAAGTTTTCACACATCTCTCTATCTTATCTAATAAGCTAGTTTGACTGGCTGAGTTGAAACACTAGGTTTGGACACTTAGGATTTATTTCAAGGAATTAGAATGATATTAGGAGTTATATTACATCTTAATATTTCCATCCATGTTATTTTCATCTCTTCAAACCTCCTACAATCTATAAAACACACAAAATAGTGAGAAAACCCCTATTTTTTTCCCCCATCCATATAAGTCTATATTAATAGTTGGGATGTGAATGAGATTTATTTATTCCTATACAAGGTAAAATATATATTTTGGTCAAAATTGTCCATTATTTTGCATCTTTAACTCCATTTTCCCAAACTAGTCTTTGGCAAGGGTTTCCAAGGGTTTTAGTCCTATTTTTGGCCTTAAGCATTGTTCATAAAGTTTGGATATCCAAGTTACCAAAAAAATACAAAAAAAAATTGTTAATGAACCTTAATATCATTCCTAAAATTCTTTTTTTTCCTTGAAAAACCTTAGAAAAGATATGAGCAATCAAAGTCCTCTTAACGAGCTTGTTTTCACTTTTTCTTGTATGTCTAAAATGATTTTTTGAGCCAAAATGGATCTTATATGGTTTCTAATGAAATGTGAGGGATTTAAATTTTTTTATATGTCTTAAAAATCAATTCCTAATATGTTTTAAATCTCACCAAAGTCTGAAAGTGAAGTTGGACTCCTATTTGCCTTTTAGGCCTAGACATGCCTAGTAGGCATGTCTATAATCTTAAGCCCAAAATGACCTTTTATTGTCTCCCCTACATTAAAATATCTCAAAAACATATGTATACACCCCAAAAAAAATATTTCAATCTAATATAAATATCACTTATTTCCAAAAGTGGAAATGGTCTCACATTTATTCACTAAGCCTAATCCCTCCCTTTATTCTTGACTACAACATTTGCATTTTATACCTCTCTGTTGGATCTCTTTATTCTATGAAGTGTTTTTAATATTGGTATGGATGTTATTTATCTTCTCTAACCTTCTTAAAGTGTCAAAAACAACTCATATCTAATCCTTATTACCTTCCTTCCTTAAAGATGTAGGGTTTCACCTAAGGGAAGTGCCCTCTGTCTAAGATAAAATAGAGGGAACTTCCCATATTTTCTCAATAAAACCAAATATATGATCTTATCCAACTCACAAAGATTATATATATAAATTTTTACCCCTTTTTTTCAATTTTAGACCCCAAACCTCCTCAATTTCCAAGGCAAACTTTTAAAAGATAGATTGCATGTAGGGTTTTATGTTTTACACTTGGAAGTGACTTTCATTTGTTCTATATCCAATGCAAGAGGTTTATTTACCTTGTAAAAATAATTATATAATGGCTCTCATATTAATTAAACATCATATACCCTTACCTATCCTTCATATACCTTCATCATCAAGATTGATGCATCTTTGTTCATTATATTACTCTTAGAGATGATACATGTAGGTGTTTAATGCCTATCTGAGCTTTCCAAAACATTAGATGAAATCCTATGATTATCTAGGGTAATTTTATCTTATTTGTTACCTTTTCCCTTCACACTTCTTATCCTATATCATCATTTTAACACTCAAAAATGTTCATTATGTGCCAAAAAAAGGCATAGTCAGCTGTAGGTGTTCATAAGACCTAGGTCCATCAAGGTAAGCTTGTTTATCCTTGCCAAGAGTTCATGGAGATCAACATAAATCTAAGGTAGTTTTCACAGATAATTTTACCATTTTAACCTATTTAAAAACCTCTATGTGCCCTTTCAATTCATAAACTAAGTTTTCCAATGTTCTAACTAAGATACTTTATCATTTTAGCCCCTATAGGTGGGCATTTGCTTACTTGGACCTTGATCAGGGTGTTTAAGGGTTCTTTAGAATCACTTGAGGTCAAAAAATGCATGTTTTCACTATAATTCACCTTGAATTCCATTTAAACATCATGAAAACATCAAGAAGTACAATGTCTTCCTTTATTTAGTCAGTTACAGCTGGCTGTAGGTGTGAATTTTGCCATTAGGACCTTGATCATGAGGTATAGAGATTATCTTGGAAGCTTAATATTTAACTAGTATCAACCCCATGACTACATTCACCTCAAAGTTCTAAAACATCATCAAAAAATATCATATTTAGATGGTTTTTTCCATAGTCAGCTATAGCTGAATGTTCTCATGTTTTGTGTATGGACTATAGGTGCATGTAAGGGTTTTGATATAGTAGATGAGCTCCCTTTAGTGGTCATTAAATAATTCATAATTACATAGGCCATATAAAACCATTCATTCATGTGGAATGGTTTTCTTACAACTTGAAAAGGAAACCACATCTTAGAGCTCAAAACCTATAGATACTACTGCATACTTTTAGTATTTTTAGGGCACTTTTAGGCCTTTAAAAGATTAGCTTCCATTGATCATCTGCCTCCTATCTTTTACATAGTCTTTCTAAATACTATATTCAATGATACTTACCAAATTATAGGTTTTTAAACAACTTGTAAACATGTTTTAATAAACATATAAAAACCCCATGGGCCTCTATTTTGACCTTTTTGGGAAAAGAGGCCTAAAAAGCTTAGTCCTCATTTTTAGAGGTTGTTTTCAATCTAGTTTGGTCATATATCATCTCCAAAATGCCTTCCATGATATTCCAACCATAGCATGGCCTGAATAAGGTTCAAACCCATCTAATCCTCTCTATTCAAATACCTTCATGTCTATGTTGATGTCACCTATAGGTGCATATTCTGAGTTGTATGCAAGTAGATAATGAGTTTAGGCAATTAATGTACAAATAATGCATATTTATGATCAAACTTATGTCCTCAAAAGGTTAAAATGATATATGATGATATCAAATAATTTTATGTAATACTCCAAACTTCACTTCACGTTTGAAAACTTCCAAACACATGGGTATGTGTATTCATGGCAGATTATGCAAGTTATATATGACCGCAATTCCATATAGATTGTTTTGTTAAAAGAGGTTTAGAGGTGAAGGTAACTAATAAAACATTGGAGACATGTAACCTAACCCAAATTCATCCTATAAAACCAATATCAAAGAAAGAAAATCCTACAGATGGTGAAAAACTACTCACAACACAAAATGATGCTCCTCTTACAACATGAGACAAATTTGCTTATCTAAACACAATTTAACATGAAAAAAAGAATGGTTACCATTTGAGGAATATTTAAAAATCATTTTGAAGTAACACCAATAGCTAAATTGTACAAAATCTCCCAAACAAGAGCAAAACCTATTATGTGTATGGATGAGTGGGTAGATTTGAATATTCAACTTCAAATTGATGATTCATAAATCATAGTTGATAATTATTAAATGTAATTAATGAAAAAACCTCCCAAAAGTGTTTGACCTAAAACACTTCTTACTAGACGTAACAAGCAAAAACTTGAAAGCCATTTATGAATGTTTAAGAAACCCAAAATGGAGCACAATGGTTTTAGGAATAAAATGGAATTTATATATTAATTAAATTATGTATATGAGTGTAGGGAAGATGCAAATTGATATTTAAACATTTTCCAAGTGACATACTTCCCAAAGGAGGTCGAATAAGTTCCATTTTCTTCTCCTTTCACAAGAAAACTACCTTTACTTCTGAACAACCTACCACTTTTTAGTCTTGTCAATTAATTAAGACTTATAAGGACATATGAGACATGATATCACATTTTTAAACCTTGAAATTTCCCAATAGACCCATACAAAGCATTAAATTCTCAATTTTGACCCTTAAAATGACCCAAAAAGATAAATGGACTTAAAAATGAATTGACCAAGGCCAATATAACATTAATTGGCATAAATTAAATTATAATACAACCCATGAAACTCATATTAAACCCATTATATACCTATAAAATCAATTTTCTACCTATAGTTTCCCCAATTTGACTAAAAAGTCAAATTTGGTCAACAACATGATAGGTTTTGTATTAAGTGCCACTAAAATTCCTTTTATCAGTCCTTGAGTGTAGGATTTTAGTAGACTCTTACACATAATTTATATTAAAATTATGAATAGGTAAAGAGAGAGAGAGTGTAACCTTGACTTAGTCCTCTAGAATCAAGTAATAATCCTTATGGAATTCTATTTATGATAATAGAGAATTTAGGAATGGTTATGCAGTTATAGATGATCTTCTTGGTGTCTTGATTCAATCCTATCTTCTCTAGAATTAACATGAGGA
Organism: Torreya grandis; assembly: GCA_037957365.1. NCBI lineage: Eukaryota > Viridiplantae > Streptophyta > Pinopsida > Cupressales > Taxaceae > Torreya > Torreya grandis. Next base: position 36,840 of record JARHVA010010659.1, on the reverse strand, counting down.
AGTGTAAAGATACATGATCATAGGATTTAATCATATCCATCTTAAGGAACATTCCCTACCTTGATGATCTATATATGGAGTGAATGGCTTCATGAACTAGGATAATATGATCTGTAATTTTTATGCCAGCCATAAAAGCACCCTAATGCTCCCCAATGACTTTATCTAAGAGATGTTGCATTCACTTAACCAAGATTGAGTAACATATCCCATACATGGAGTATTAAAGTTTGATAGGGAAAAAATCTTGTATGTTAGTAGTTCCTTGCTTTTTAGGGATCAATACTAAGAAAGTGTTATTGATTTCTCTAAGGACTATTTTGGATATGAAGAATTCTCTAGCAGCCTCTTTGACCTCACTATGAATAATGTCCCAATATTTTTGGAAGAATAATGGATGGAACCCATTTGGACTCAAGGTTTTATAACCTTCCATTGCAAACACCACACTTTTTATATCCTCTCTAGGAGGAACATTAGTAAGAGAGACATTATCAGCATTAGAAATTATTTTATCAAAATTATTCAGCATGGTGGCTACCAGAAGATCATCTAGGTGACTTTATTTTGTGAGGATATTTTTTAAAAAGTTAAATGTGTGGTGGGAGATCTCCTCCTCATCTCTATTAATATATCCATTTTATATTTGCAATTGAGATATTCTATTAATGTTCCTATGTCTTGTTTTTGAATGGTGAAAAACTTGGTATTCTTGTCTCCCTCCTTTAGTCATGTGTACCTAGATTTTTTTCTCCAATAAGATTCCTCTCTTGATTTAAGGTTATGAAATTGGCATAAAATTTATTTTTACTTGCAATGCGTGAGATTATTTCTACCACCCATAACACAAAGGTCTTCAATAACTAAAAATTATGCCTCAAGATCCTTCTTTTGCTAGAAGATGTCATCAAAGACTTATTTATTCCAAATCTTTAGCTTCATTTTATGGAAACTAAGTTTTTTAGTAATAATATACATGGTGGAGCTCAAAAATGGTTCTTTTCACCATACCCTTAAGGATTCCATGAGATTAGGATGATAAAGCCAAATGATTTTAAATTTAAAGGGACTGCATTTAGGTTTTAAGATTTTATCTCCTTTAAAAATAAAGGGGTTATGATCAGACCTCATTCTATGGAGGGAAAAGAGCTTTTTGAAGAATTTGATATCCTATTTTAAGAAAATCAGAACTCTATCGAGCCAAACCTAGATCAAAATTTAACCCACTCTTTCGTTGGACCACATGAAAGGTTACCATTTAGGTCCACATCCAATAATCCTACATTTGTAATGAAAATTTTAAATTCTAATATGATATCGATGAAGTCTATATGTCCTCCTTTTTTCCCCCTAGATTAAGGGGAGTATTGAAAACCACAATAATAATCTAATTCTAATTTTTTCAAGTATTTTTAAAGGTCAATAGGTTTTCCCATAAATTTTTTTTGGTGGATTTATCATTTAGGGAATAGACATTGGATAAGATCCATTTGTCATTTCTATCTAAATCCTTGAATAAGATAAAAATTTGGTCATTTGTCTTCCATAAAATATCTCCTCCCATAATCTCTAGGTTCCAAAAACTATTAGACCTCCTGATACACTTTTGGAGTCTAAAGAAAAAATGTGAGCATTTCTCCACATTTTCATAACACAAGATTTGAGAATAGATTTAGACATTTTGATTTCCTTGATTATAAGAATCTAAAGGATAACCCTCTTAATGTGATTATAGAGGATTCTCTATTTCTTGGGCTTATTTAAACCCCTGACATTCCAAGAAAGGATTTTCATTTATTATCACATTGAATTTTAAGGCTTTTCTGGGAACCTTAGTAATCTATTTAGCCATTTATAAATTTATTGTGACCATCCTAGGAGACCTACCCATGGTTTTGGGGTAACTCCAATGTTAGATTTTTTCCTCCCTCTTTTGGTTTTGGATTTTGTAGTAAGCCCTTTATTTGGGAGAAGATCCTGAGGGGGGGAAAGAATCTTAGAACATTGACCCCAATATATAAAGTGCTCTAGAGACTTTCAAAGGGGGAAGAGATGGGTCACCTTAGGAGGGGGAGGATTGGAATAGTCCAAGATAGCAAAGAGAGGGATTTTTTGAACCAAATCATGAGCTAACTTAGAGGCTGAGTTAGGATTAGGTGAAAGATGAGTCCCAAATATTGAGAAGGAGATGGAGGAGGGGGGAAGGGACCATAGGTGATAAAATGGGGGGAAGGGGTTCCAAAGGTAAAAAAAATAAGGGGGAAAGAAGGAATCAGTCCATTTTTGCGAGGGGAGAGGAGAGGCTCAAAGTCAGGGGTGATGCACTTGGGAAGATCCTAGTGAGAGGATGTGGGTGAAAGAGGATGAGGGTGGGGTAAAAGGAGGAGGGGGTCTTAAGGGGATCCAAGGGAAAGGAAGATGGGGGGAAGGGGTGGAAGGGTGGGGAAAATAACCTTGGGAGGGCCTTCTCACTCAAGGACAAAGAGCTAGAAAATGAATCTAGAGGTGAAAAAGGGTTATCACAAGGAATAACTTTCAAGTTGTCGACTAGTGGATAAATTTGTAAAGATTTGTGGGAACAAATTTTTGGATGTTTCTCCATATACTGATATTTCTTTGCCACTACCTTCCTAGACCCTTTTTACATGGGGGTGGTAGAGTCCTAACATTTCTTTAGACAATCTTGTAGTAGATGACTTAGAATATTGCAACTTGGGTAGATTATTTCATTGTTTTCATACACAAAGCTATAAATACATCTACCATATTTTGACTTAGTAGGGGCTTCTTCATAGGCATAAAGATATGCACATTGGTTGTAACCATTCTTTAATGAAAAAGAGTAACTGGGTTGATATTAATGGGTTTCCCTAGAGCCGTGGAGATCCATATGATAGCCTATAGGTGTTAATATTCTAAGGGGATTTTAGGAAAAAGAACCCACATTTTTACATCATCCATGGTAGTGTTGATAAGGTTCGACCTAGCCTTCCACCTCTGGATAGCCACACTTGCCTTGCCCATGAGCCAAGGCCCTTTAAAGAAAACCTTTATACAATCATCCTATAGATAAAATTTGACCAAGAATAAACCCCTTGCTAAATAAATCACCTCCATTTGTCCTTTGGGTTTTTACTTTCAATTTGGACTAGTTACAAAAAGCGTCTATATTTGATCAGAAGCCATTCACCTTGGCTAGGATGAATTTGGTAAGTTCCATGTTAGCCTACTCTACCACAGGGTCAGGAATTGGGATCAAAACCTCTTTGTTAGTTTATTCTGAGAAAATTTTAAGTTTAAAATATCCTAGCTCACCAGACTTTTGCCTTTAACCATGTCCACCCAAGATAAGTTAGGGGCATGTGGGTCATGCTTTTCCTAGATAGAGATGATCTTAATTGCCTATTTCTGGGTGAAATTTGATTCTTTTAGTCCTTTATCCACTAAGTGAAACCCATGAGTGGAGTTACATGGGGCTATGTTGACTACAGAAGGAGAATTATCATCTGAGCACATTCTTTCTGGCATCCAAGCAAACTCCACATAACCATTCTAGTTTTCTCACCCAAGTAGAAATTCAAATTTATGAAGATCATCTACAACACAACCTTTCTCACTTTCCATGATGAAGATAATATATAGTTTTAAATGAATATTACTAATCTCTATTACTATATTATATTAAATTTATCTTGGGGGGAAATAGGTCCAACTATTATAAATTGTTGAAAAGAAGACCTTCTTTCCTTATGAAACAAACACTTTTAAATTGATCTAACTATAGATTAAAAAATGACATTATTTTTTTATGATATTTCTAATAATATATAGATGTGTTATTTGATGTGCCTAGTGATCCTTGTCACTACTTCATGGATGTGCATTATAAATGGGTCTCTTATGGTTTGTCTTTAATTAGTGATAACTTCTATGGATTTGTTAAATAGTATAATTATGTGAAATTTTTGATGCATATGAAAGTTATATGTTACTTTTTGGTTATTATCAACACACAAATGAGATTCTATATAGATGTTATCATCTTTGGTTATCACTAATATTGGATGCATATAGCTATGATAATACTTAGTCTTACAATAAAACTTCAATGACAAAGTTTCTTGAGGGGGGTGGGAAGTATTTAATTCACTAATTAGTCTCACCTTAGATTAAAAACGTGGTTAAGTGTTAATCAAGAATAGACACATTCATATGATATATATTTATGATTATGTTATTATATTAGATAATAAAATAATATATATTTATTATTTTTATAAAAAATAAGAATTTGATTAATGTGATTTTATTTCTATCTTTTTCCAACCATAGAGGTATTGTGATGGGTTTGGTGTATATGTAGGAAGTAGGAGTTTTTTAATGAGTTGATATTTTTCTCATATACCAAAGATAAGATGAGTTTATGAGTGTTTGTATTTAGTACATCATATTTATATCTAAATTGATGTAGTATAATCTAGAGTTGCAACAAATGAAATATATAATAAATATTGATCCCAACAACATAATTTCAATGAGGTTTACCTTAGGTGCCACCAAATATATGGCACATTCGATGCATGGATCCTTATCTCTTTATGCCTATGTGACATAAACATAAGATTATGTTTAGGTTTATAATATCATTATCATTTTTACATGGAGTTAAAATAAAATAATAAGAGAAACCAGAAGGCTTTGTAATCATCAAGTTAAATATAATTATAAAGAATAAAATAATCTATATGTGAACCCTAAATAACATTGTGCCATCCGAAAAAACTAGAGAAGATAGTCAAAATTTAAATGAAGGCTATGATAGGCCTTAGTCATGTAGGAAATAAATTACAAAGTAACTACCATGTGAATTATGGAAATAGTCTACAACAAGTAAGTGGTATGTGATAAGAAAAATAACTTCTCAAACCCAAATGCAAATTAAAATGACATGGAAAGTCAATAACATGAATTAAAGACAAATTATATAAGAATTAAGGAAAATACAATAGGAAATGATAGCTAACCTTCTAACTTGAAAAAATTGAATGTGAATAGATTAAAATCTAGCTACATTCAATCTTGAAGTCAAGTTTAGTATGGGATACCATTTGACAATTTAATGGGATTAGGTCTAAAGTAGTTCAAGTAGTAAATGATCATAATGAATTTATGATAAAGGGAAAATAAAATTATATATAAGGCAGTTGATCAAATGAAATGGATAGTGTTTTTGGGATGAAGAGATAATGGACATAGAATGGAGAAAGAGGTTGAGAAACATATGATTAAGGAAAGACATTTTTAAGAAAGTTAGTCAATGGAGGATAAAGTCTCCTATTTGATAGTTTCACAACTTGTGTTATCACAGTGTATAGATAATTATTTAAATTGATTCACTTTAGTGTCATACACATAAAATTATATGGAAATAGGAATGTTTAGCCATATTTATTTAGCTAAATAAAATCCTTGGAAACATTTTTTAATGCATTATTTCTTAAATGAACTGATTTACTTTAGTGGGAAAAATTAAACTGAATGCAAACACTTTTTGGGTGGTCAGGTGGATCATGAAACCAAATTATCTCATAGTTGGTTTCATTTTATAAACATGATGAAGGCCATTAGTCAAATAGACAAATTCTGAGAGACATGTGAATGCATTCTAACTCTCCTCTCTATTTGAATTGTTTAAATTAATGCTCAAGGGAAAAAAAATACTATATTGGTTAAATATTCAATTTTTTTATGCATGCAAAATTAGGCCTAATTTGTGACCACATAATTTTTTCATTTGGATCAATAAATAAAAAACTAAACATATGCAAGCATGTATATTCGTGGCATGTAGTGGCCTAAAAATGCCATAGTTAGAAATAAACATAGATGTAAACCTTAAAATAATACAAAAAATTCATACATTTGGAAAGAGGAGAGAATGGTTGTCATGTAGTAATCATTTTATGAATTTTCCCACTAAAATTCATAGCATTTTTGGCAATGGAAATTGAATTGTATTATTTTTTGTCAAAAATATTAGATTTGGTTGTGTGAATATAGGTCTAAGAATTTAGATTGAACATCTAAGACATTTATGACACAAAAGGAATTGTTTCTAATTAAGACAAACCATGGCACATATGCAAAATAATGTATATGTATTACATTAATGGAGCACAAAAAACCAAAATGAGAATATGTAAATGTGTTTATATTTATCTATCTATTCATATTTTAATTTTCTATTATTTATTTTAAATTGTAGTGTGTAATGATATACACTACCACAAAAGGACATAATGGATATAATTATGAAATTTTAGTCAATTGGCACCCACAATCATAATTTGGACTATATAGAATATGATTTAGGGTTCAACCATGCCCAATTTCATTACAAAATGAATGAAATACTCAATTATTTCATTAGTGGAGGTGATTAGGGCCAATTTGAACAACTTAAATGTAATTGCATATATAAGATGTGATTTGAGGCTAAATTAGCTTAGATTTCTTGACATATTAAGTGAATGAGTGAAATGGTGTAATCAGTGATGTAATTTGAGTGAAATTGAGCCTCATAAACCTAAGTTTGATAATAAATTATGTAATTGGGGGATGTTGACATCACCTTCATAATTAAAAAAAAACCTAAAATATCCCATTGGTTGAATGCAAAGGTAATTGGAGATAATTTTAGGCCATTCAACTTAATTGTGACTATAAAATTTGATTTAGGGATTAATCAACTCTAATTTCATTAGATAATGAAGAAAATAATTGCTTCATTTAATGACACATGAAAGTTTGACATATATATGATGTGATTTTAGGCTTATCAAACTCCAATGTCCTCAAATAATAAATTAAATAGTTGATTGATTTAATTTTGGGAGAAATTAGGGTTATTATGATCCTTTTGAACCTAATTCTAACTATACAATGTGATTTGAGGCTAAATTGCCTTTGATTCCATCATATATTGAGCCAACTAGTCAAATGGTGTAATCAATGACATGATTTGTTTTAATTGAGTGATGTGAACCTATTTTCAATTCTATATGATGTGATATGGAGTTAAATTGGCATTATCATATAATGAATTAAATAGTTGATTAATTCAAATAATGAAGCATTTTAGGCCAATTTGAACCCCTTTAACCTAACAATAAGAGTTTGACATGATTTAGGGATAAATTAGCTATAATTCAGTCATAAATTGATCCAACAAGTCAATTGGTATAATTAGAGACATTATTTATGTCAAATTGATCCATGTGAACCTAATTTATGGCTCAATCAGTTGTAACCCTAATTTTATCAAAAATGTAAACATAAAGGTTATTGGGGCCAATCTAAACTTATGAAACCTAATTGGGAGATAAGATGTGATATGGGGATAAATTAGATCATATTTCTTGACATATTCACCCAATTAGTCAATTGCTATAATCCTAAATCCTAAACCCTAAACCCTAATTTTATCACAAATCAAATATGAAGTTAAATTGATCTAAACTAAGCCTATTGAACCTAAAAATGAGTCCATGATGTGATTTGGGGATAACAATTATCTCATATTTCATAACTAAATTATCCAATTATTTGATTATTATAGTCAATGACACAAGCTAGATAAAATTGAACTCCATGGACCTAATTTTGACTATATAAAATGTAATTTATCAGTAAATTGATCCTAAAAGGATAAATAATTAAATCAAATAGTCCATAAATTTAATCATGAAGGAAATTGGGGCCAATTTTAACCCGTTCAACCTAATTACAAGATTAGAACATGATTTGGGGCTAAATTAGCTCTGATTTCATCATGAATTAATCAAATTTGTGAATTTGTGCAATTAGGGATGTGATTTGGGCCAAATTGAGCCTAGTTAACCAAATTTATGACTCAATTAATTGTATAGGATGAAGCATATCGCTTAATCAACCCTAATTTAATCACAAATGTAAAAATGAAGGTAAATGGGGATATTTTGAACCCCTTGAACCTAATTGAGAGTCTAAGATGTGATTTAGGGATAAATTGGCTCATATTTATTGACTTATTAACACAATTAGTCAATTTTTACAATTAGTGTTTCATGTTGGATGAAATTGAACCTTGTGAAACTAATTTTTTTCTATATATAATGCAATTTGGGGGTCAATTGATCCCACTATAATAACAACATAAATAAAATAGTCAATCAATTCAATCATGAAAGAAATTGGGGCCAATATGAGCCTCTTTAACCTAATTACAAGATAAGGATGTGATTGGGTCTATATTAGCTCTAATTATATGATTAAAAATTTCCACAATCTTTCTCTCACTTGTTCTTGTTCAAAGACACATTTCCTTGGCAATGGCTAATTACTTCTTTGGTAGTGGTTCCCTTTGTTCACTCTTCATGAAAAGTTATTATGTGCACCTAATTGTTTTATGAATCTAGATACTTTAAATATACTATTCATAATAATTTATCTACCTTCATTCTAATCTATACACCTTTCCATACATCTATACTCTTCATACCCAACTCTACCTACCTTAGAAGTCAAGGCTAGTATCCTTTTTTCACCCTTTTCTACTTGTACAGAATTGTATGGTGGTTTATTAAGAAACCAATTATGTTTTTATATAAAATTTTCCAATATAATTATCTACATGAATTTATAATTCCTAAATATATTGTAACACCACTTTTCCAACCATTTCTTATTCTATGTTTAGCCCATTTAGGTCTAATAAGACCTTGTTTACACACAGTCTTCTCCATATGCACATAACCATACGTAAAATATTCAAAAACTAAAAAATATTTTAGGATACATATATATTCACTAAATAACCAAGATTTGGAATTTCATAATGGTTAGAATGATTTAAAATCCATTTTGAATATACAAACCCTTGCATAGGGTTTTCTACAACAGTGGCTACATGAAAGGAATGAACATTGGTTTGCCAAACATTTTAAAGGATTTCAAGCCACTATAAATTTTGTTTATGATATTTAATACTTAAAAATACATTATATACTATTATAAATCTTCCCTTTACACCTTTTTATATGTTTTCACCACTATTCTGATGTGATTGTGTGTTTAAACATGGTTTGCATAACCTGTAGACTAATATTTTGGAACACTCCAGATTTGGTTCAAAATTTCATACAATATTTTGAATTGAAACATGTATATAAAATTCCCATTATTTTTTTCTTGTTTTATATTCTATCTCTCATAGGTTTTTATCCACCCTTTAACACACCTTACTAACAACTATGTCTAAAAGTATAAGTCTGTATTGACTCGAGAAGGGTCTCTTTAAATCCTTTAATTACAAAATGGATCACATATAAAACTAAAGGAATAATGACCTATGTAAAAATATTATATGCCTATCTGATTCATCCTTCACTCTATACACCCATTCTGTTCAACCTTCTCAACCTTATCTTGTTTGACTGCACATTGAAACATAGTTACTTACAGGTATAAGATACTTTGTGAAAGTTTAGTGTTTTCCAAATCATAAAGACTTATAAATGACCTTATTAATATTATAAAGACACTTTATACTAATCACTTACGTAGTTTCAACTTAGTTCACAAGTTATCCTTCTCATAAGGAAATACATGCAATCCTTCTATATTCAGAATGATAACAACACATGGTTTAATTTACTTCATGTATTTAGTCATTCACACCTCAAAGTGAATTGGATTCATGATATAACTATCAAGACCATATAAATATATGATTACCAACCATCAAATCATTACAAACAATTTATCACAAGATAATTTTCTTGCACATCTAACATTACTCAATCCTCTTCCTTTTCTCTCATAGGAAACATAGGGTTACTATTTAGTTTTGAAAAACAAAATATTTATCCTTATAACTAAATCCAAATGTTTATTATTCTTCAATAAATTTCAAAAAACTTTACCAAATATTCAATATTCTCTCAAATGGCATCTGATAGAGCCTTTTCTTGAAACACAAGCTTACTCTCAAAACCTAGAATATAATCTATTTCAAATCTAAAAGGCATAGTCTTGAAAATAGGGTTAAGAAAAATCCAATCACTTTGTATATCATAGAACATGTTCAGCTCATTCATTTCTATTAATAATGGAACAAAATACTTACAAGAACATTTCCAATAGAGCATTAAACTTTCCACACTAATAAGATTTCTTTATTTTGCTATGATAAATATTCTTAACAAAACATACATTATGTGTTTGACAGAGGTTTCTTCTTCCTCTATCTCAAAGCTCCTCTGTCAAATCTCTTTCACAACTCCTAATTCTAATTACCTAACTTGCCATTAACAAAACAACTAATTATTTTTAAATCCTTTATAACTACCTAACCACCTTTTTTCACTCCAAATGTAACAAGAAAGGTTTATCACTAACATGTTTTTAGGACTTTAATCATAACTTAACTTTTAACAATTTTAAAACACCCTAAACTCTCTTAAGACCCCTAATGACACAAGATCATAAAATTTAACCTTTTAAAACATCACCAAAATTGGGAAAATAATATGGAACATTTCAAATATTTGAATTGACCATTTAGGTGGGAAAATCCCTTAGTGGACTAAATTCAAATTTGATAGCATTCTAATTGCTCAAAATGTTTCCTACAAACATCCTAGGACCATAAAAACCTACTAAGACACTAAACATGACAATTAGGCTAATAATTACACAAGAGGTAGTGATTATCCTACATGATACTATTGAGGAGTGAATGGAAACTTTCCATGAAAGTTGTAAATGATTTGGAATTCATGTTTTGTTGTAGCATCCTTATTTTGAGTGTAATTCCACCTAGATCCTAAGGCCTATTTGAAACACATAGGCCCTTTTGATGTTTATTTGATCCTCCTTGATTCTGATCTTTCTTGTTTTCTTCTTTGAGGTCATTCTCTTGCATATTTATCTTCAAATTGATCATATTCAGCACTTTATTCTTGTCCTACAACTATCCTACACATGGAACACATAAGTTAACAAAAATAATCTCATGCTCTTCTTCTTGGTAACCACTCTCTTTCTCATGTTTTCTTCTCTTGTTCTTGAATATTTTTGCTACTTTTTGTGCTGCTATTTGAATACTCTTATCTCCTTCAAACCTCTTAACCTATACAATCTATTTAGCCCATTCTTTCTACTTTACCTGAACAATAACTTCTATCTCCATGGTCAATGTCCTCAAGATACTCACTTTCTCAACAAAGTGGTCTAAATACTCATTTTTTTTAATGAATGACAAATGTTTTGACAAAATTGTAAATAATCCTTCTATATAAACATCTAAAATTATTTCAACTCTTTTATTCTATTCTTTGGACCTTCATATTGGGAAGTTTTACTCTTCTAAGCAAGTCTATTTCACCTTGCTCCACCTTAAGCAAGTATTTTGTACCTTGATCCATCTTCATCTAAACTATCTATTTGGATCAATAGGCTTATTTAGATATTTCTCTCTAATCAAGCCTCTCTTGGATTTTAATATTCTTAACCAACCTCTCTCATTCACCTATAATCTTCTTTAGTAGTCTCTTCAAACAATCTTGAACATACTTTCATTGAATTGATCAAATTAACAAAATGAAAACAAAGTAAAATGTACCTTTTCTTCATGAAAATATTCTCCAAAAAATGTTTCTCAATATGATACTAAAATGATGAAAAGGTTACATAATCTTTCTCTCACTTTTTCTTGTTCAAAGACACACTTCCTTGGCAATGGCTAATTACTTATTTGGTAGTGGTTCCCTTTGTTCACTCTTCATGCAAAGTTTTTATGTGCACCTAATTATTTCATAAATTTGGATAATTTAAATATAATATTCACAATCATTTAGAGAACTTAATTCCAATATACACACCTTTCCATACATCTATACTCTTCATACCCAACTTTGCCTATCTTAGCAGTCAAGACTAGTAGCCTTTTTTCACCCTTTTCTACTTGTATGAAATTGTATGGTGGTTTACTGAAAAAATAATATTGTTTTCAGATACCATTTTCCAATATACTTATCTCCATGAAATTATAAGGTCTAAATCTACTATCACACCACTTTTCCAACCCTATCCTATTCTTTGTTTCGCCCTTTTAGGTCTAATAAGACCCCGTTTACATAGTCATATCCACACGTGTGTAACCATATGTGAATTATTAAAAAATTAAAAAATATTTTATGATACATATTTATGCAAAAAATCATGAACATTTGGAATTTTATAATGGTTAGAATGATATAAAATCCTTTTTAAATATACAAACACTAGCATAGAGTTTTCTACAATAGTGGCTATTTGAGAGGAATGAACAATGGTTTGCAATAATTTTAAGGGATTTCAAGCCACTGTAACTTTTTTTATCTTATGTACTACTTACACACACCTTATATACTATGATAAACCTTTCATTTACACCTCTATATACATTTTCCCCACTATTTTAATGTGACTGTGTATTCAAATAAAGTTTGCATAACCTACAAACTAATCTTTTGGAGCACTCCAGATTTGGTTTAGAATTTTATAAATATTTTAAATTGAAACATGTATATATAATTCCCCTGATTCATTTAATAATTCATATTCTATCTCTCACAAGATTTTGGCAACCCTTGAGTACACCTTAATGGCAATTGTGTCTGAAATTATAAGTCTATATTCACCTAAGAAGGGTCTCTTTGAATCCTTTCATTACAAAAGGGATCATGAATAAAAATACTATAATAATGACCTATGTAAAAATATTATATGCCTATCTAAATCATCCTTCACTCTAGAAACCCATTCTATTCAATCTTATCAACCTTATCTTGTTTGACTACACATTACAACATAGTTACTTATAGGTCTAAGATCCTTTGTGAAAGTTTAGTGTTTTTCAAAGCATTAAGACTTATCAATGACATTTTTAATACTATAAAGACACTTGATACTAATCACTTGTGTAGGTTCAACTCAATTCATAACTGATCCCTCTCACAAGGAAATACATGTAGTCCCTCTATACTTAAAATGCTAACAATATAAGGTTTACTTCACATGTTTAGTCATTTACACCTCAGAGTGAATTGGATTCACAATATAACTATCAATAAAATAGAAATATATGCTTACCAATCATCAAATCATTCCAAACAATTTATCACAAGATAATTTTCTTTCACCTCTAATGTTACTCAATCCTCTTCCTTTCCTCTCATAGGAAACATAGGGTTACTATTTAGTTTTGAAAAACATAATCTTTATCCTTACAATTAATTCCAAATGCTTATTTTTCTTGAGTAAATTTTAAATCATTTTACCAAATATTCAATATTCTCTCTAATATCATCTGATAGAGCCTTTTCTTGGAACATAGGCTTACTCTCAAACCCTAGAATATAATCAATTTCAAATCTATATAACATAATCTTGAAAATAGGGTTAAGAAAACTCCAATCACTTTTTCTATCATAGAAAAAGTACTTCACATTAATTTTTCTAAAAAATGGAACAAAATTCTTACAAGAATATTTCCAATAGAGCATTCAACTTTCCACATTAAAAAAATTTATTTATTATGCTATGATTAAGATTCTTAACAAAACTTACATTATGTGTTTGATAGAGGATTCTTCTTCCTCTATCTCAAAGCTCCTCTACCAAATCTCTTCCACAACTCCTAATTTATTGACCTGACTTGCCATTAACAAAATAACTAATTATATTTAAATCCTTTATAACTACATAACCACCTTTTTTCACTCCAAATTTAACAAGAAAGGTTTATCACTAACATTTTTTTAGGTCTTTAATCATAAATTAACTTTTAAAAATTTTAAAACACCCTAAACTCTCTTAACACCCCTAATGACACAAGATCATAAAATTTGACCTTTTAAAACATCACCAAATTTGGGAAAATAATATGAAACATTTCAAATATTTGAATTGGCCATTTAGGTGGGAAAATGCCTTAGTGGACTAAATTCAAATTTGATATCATTCTAATTGCTCAAAATGTTTCCTACAAGCCTCCTAGGACCATAACAACCTACTAACACTCTAAACATGATAATTAGGCTAATATTTACAAAAGAGGTAGTGATGCTCCTACATCATACTATCGAAGAGTGAATGAAAACTTTCCCTAAAAGTTGTAAATGATTTGGAATTCATGTTTTTTTTTATCATCCTTATTTTGAGTGTAAGTCCACCTAGATCTTAAGGCCTATTTTAAACACATATGCCCTTTTGATGCTTGTTTAATCCTCCTTGATTCTTATCTTTCTTGTTTTCTTCTTTGAGGTCATTCTCTTGCATATTTATCTTTAACTTGATCATATTCAGCACTTTCTTCTTATCCTACAAGCATCCTACACATGGAACACATATGTTAACAAAAAGAATCTCATGATCATCTTCTTGGTAACCACTCTCTTTCTCATGTTTTCTTCTCTTGTTCTTGATTAGTTCTTCTACTTGTTATGTTGTTGATTGAATCCTCTTATCTCCTTCAAACCTCTTATCTTATGTAACCTCTTTATCCCATTCTTTCTACTTTACCTAATTAATGACTTCTATCCCCATGGTCAATGCCCCCAAGATACTCACTTTCTCAATAAAGTGGTCTAAATACTCATTTTTTTGAATGAATGACAAATGTTTTAACAAAATTGTAAACAATCCTTCTATATGATCATATGAAATTATCTCACCTCTCTTTTATTATCTTAGTTGGTCCTTCATATTGGGTAGTTTTACTCTTCTAAGCAAGTCTATTTCACCTTGCTCCACCTTAAGTATTTTGCACCTTCATCCATCTTCATCTAGACTATATCCTTGGATCAATATGCTTATTTAGATATTTCTCTCTCCTCAAGGCTCTCTTGGATTTCAATCTACTTGACCAACCTCTCTCATTCATCTGCAATCTTCTTTAGTAGTCTCTTCAAACAATCTTGAACATACTTTCATTGAATTGATCAAATTCATAAAATGAAAACAAAGTAAATTATACCTTTTCTTCATGAAAATATTATACAAAAAATATTTCTCAATATGATAAAAAAAAATGATTCAAAGGTTACAAATCTTTCTCTCATTTTTTCTTGTTCAAAGACACACTTCCTTGGCAATGGCTAATTACTTATTTGGTAGTGGTTCCCTTTGTTCACTCTTCATGACAAGTTATTATGTGCACCTGATTATTTTATAAATTGAGATACTTTAAATATGCTATTAAAAATTATTTAAAAACCTTCATTCCAATCTACACACCTTTCCATACATCTACACTCTTCATACCTAACTTTGCCTATCTTAGTAGTCAAGGCTAGTAGCCTTTTTTCACCCTTTTCTACTTGTATGAAATTGTACGGTAGTTTACTAGAAAATAATTATTTTTTTAGATACCCTTTACCAATATTATTATCTCCATGAAATTATAAGGCCTAAATCTTCTATCACACCACTTTTCCAACTCTATTTTATTCTTTGTTTCGCCCTTTTAGGTTTAACAAGACCTTGTTTACATAGTCGTCTCCACACATGCATAATCATATGTGAATTATTCAAAAACTATAAAATATTTTATGATACATATATATGTAAAAAAATCATGAATATTTTGACTTTTATAATGGTTATAATGATTTAAAATTCATTTTAATTATACAAACCCTAACATAGAGTTTTCTACAATAGTGGCTACCCGAGAGGAATGAACATTGGTTTGCAATAATTTTAAGGGATTTGAAGCCACTGTAACTTTTGTTTATGTTATATACTACTTCCACACACCTTATATACTATGATAAAACTTCCCTTTACACCTCTATATACATTTTTTGCATTGTTTTAATGTGACTATGTGTTCAAACGAAGTTTGTATAACCTACAAACTAATCTTTTGGAGCACTCCAGATTTGGTTCAAACTTTTATATAATATTTTGAATATAAAAATGTATAAATTATTCCCCTTATTCATTTCATAATTAATATTCTATCTCTCACAATATTTTGGCAACCTTTGAGTACAGCTTAATGACAATAATGTCTGAAAGTATAAGTCTATATTGACTTAAGAATGGTCTCTTTGAATGCTTTAGTTACAAAAGGGATCACGAATCAAACTAATTTAATAATGAATTATGTACAAATATTATATTCCTAACTAAATCAACTTGCACTCTAGAAACCCATTCTATTCAATCTTATCAGCCTTATCTTGTTTTACTACACATTATAACATAGTTACTTACAGGTCTAAGATACTTTGTGAAAGTTTAGTTTTTTCCAAAGCATAAAGACTTATCAATGACCTTGTTAATACTATAAATAAACTTGATACTAATAACTTATGTAGGTTCAACTCAATTCACAATTCATCCCTCTCACAAGGAAATACAAGTAGTCCTTTTATACTCAGAATGCTAACAATATAAGGTTTACTTCACATGTTTAGTCATTTACACCTTAGAGTGAATTGGATTAATAATATAACTATCAAGAACATAGAAATATATGCTTACCAATCATCAAATCATTCCAAAAAAATTATCACAAGATAATTTTCTTTCACCTCTAATGTTACTCAATCTTCTTCCTTTCCTCTCATAAGAAACATAGGTTTACTATTTAGTTTTGCAAAACATAATTGTTATGCTTATAACTAATGCCAAATGCTTATTCTTCTTGAATAAATTTTAAATAACTTTACCAAATATTCAATATTCTCTCCAATATCATTTGATATATCCTTTTATTGGAACATAGGCTTACTCTTAAACCCTAGAATATAATAAATTTCAAATCCATATAACACAATCTTGAAAATGGGGTTAAGAAAAATCCAATCACTTTTTATATCATAGAACAAGTACATCACATTATTTTATCTAAAGAATGGAACAAAAGTCTTACAAGAACATTTCCAATAGAGCATTCAACTTTCCACATTAAAAAAATTTCTTTATTATGATATGATCAAGATTCTTAACAAAACTTACATTATGTGTTTGATAGAGGTTTCTTCTTCCTCTATCTCAAAGCTCCTCTATCAACTCTCTTCCATAACTCCTACTTTGAATGACCTGACTTGGTAATAACAAAACAACTACTTATATTCAAAACCTCTATAACTACATAACCACATTTTTTACTCCCAACATAGCAAGAAAGGTTTATCACTAACATGTTTTTAGGACTTTAATCATAACTTTACTTCTAACAAGTGCAAAACACCCTAAACTCTCTTAAGACCCATAATGACACAAGATCACAACATTTGACATTTTACAGCATCACAAAAATTGGGAAAACAATAAAAAAACATTTAAAATATTCAAATTGGTCATTTAGGTAGGAAAATGCCTTAGTGGACCAAATTCAAATTTGATATAATTCTAATAGCTCAAAATGTTTCCTACAAACCTCCTAGGACCATAAAACCTACTAAGACTCTAAACATGACAAGTAGGCTAAAATTTTCATAAGAGGTAGTGATGCTCCTACATCATTTTGTTACATGAATTGATCTAGTTAGTTAATTGGTATAATTAAGGATGCAACTTAGGCAAAATTGAGCCCTGTGAAACTAATTTTTACTATATAGGATGGAATTCAGGGCTCAATCAACCCCACTATCATAACACCCTAAAAGAAATAGTCCATATATTTAATCATGAAGGATAATTGGGCCATGTTATCCACCTTAAACTTAATAATGATTATATAATGTCATTTAGGGCTTAATCAGCCCTAGTTTTATCAAAAATGTAATCAAAGATGGAATTGGGGGTAATTTAAACCACTTGAACCTAAATGTAAGTATAGGATATTACTTATGGATAATTTAACATAATTTCAATTATATAAATGTAATTTAGACATCAATCAAGAGGATATTGTATCATATAATATTATAATAGTTATATGATACATAACTATGTAAATATAATGTGTACAGGATATAGCGTGTACATGTTATAACACAAATGTGTTATGTTCAAAATAGATAAAAACTCTTCTTCGAATGATAATTTTTAAACTCAATCAAGAATTGTGTCCCCACTTACATTTTTTGAATCCTTATGTAGCATACAAGTCAAGGATTAAAATTAATGAGTTATTTTTTAGACCCCACCTTTTCAAAGCTATCAAGTTATTTTTTTGGACACTTGTCAAGTTTGTCTAATCATGGGTGATGTATCTCATTCAAAGAAGAGCAAGAAGTTAAATTATAAAACATTGGATCAAAATTACATGTGTTGAGATAAAAATAGAAGATATGAATGGAATAATTTCACTTGAGACAAGGTATAAACATTATCCCTAATAAACCAAATGTCATAGATAATGATGATGAATATTGACCTAAAATTCAAAATTATCTTTTAAGTCCACAATCAACAAAAGAATTTAATTGATTTGATTGATGATGAATCTATGCATGATGATTTACCCCTACAAATGAATAAAATTACATGGAAACATAGAATGATTAAAGCTATAATGAAAATATTCCCATGGAAACACTAAAAAATGAAATTAATAATGAATAAGCTAGTAATGAACCTAATAATATGTAAAAAACCTCTCAATAAATTCAACCATTTAATAACACTTTAATGAACCCTAAAACTATCAAGAAGAAGAAAATTACAAATAGGCCAAGATCTTGGAACAATACTTAGAATTGATCTATATTGATTTCTTGAAATAAATACAAACCCAAACCATGATTAAATAAGCCTCAACTTGAAATTTAGAGTTGACATGCAAAAATTTGAAAAATCTAAAATCTAGATAAAAAATGTCTATTTTTAGCAGCCATTATTTATAGTAATTTTTTCATGTAAGCACACTTGGCTTTAAAATTTTCTTGAAATAACCTAAATACTAAAATTAGCCTATGGAACAAAATTCAATTGAATTTGAGTTCTAGTTCTAAAAATATATAATTTCTAAAAATAGATTTTTTTTTGAAAAAATCATTAAACATTAATTTCAAAAGATGATCACATTTGGCCTCCAAAAATGATGAAAATCAAATATAAGTAGATACAAATACTTAGGGAAGAATCAAATTTTTTGATATGGTCATTTTGTTATGTCGAAGAGCTCAAATGAAGTTATGAGTCAAAGGCCTCTAGAAGGTTGGCCTATTTTTTTTGCATCATTCTCCTCTAGTTGAAAACAACTCAGCTCCTACAAGTTGCCCTGATTATACTACTACAATTTTTCCTTATCAATATTCTTCAGCTCCCATTATATAATCCAAGTGTTGTCTTATTACCACAATCTTTCCCACTGCACCAAATACCTATTATAATTCCCTCGCCTTGTGCTCACTGTCTTCATATCCAAAACCTGCACTATTTTTTCTTTCTTCTTCTTTGAAACTTATTGCTCCCAATTTAATTCTTTATCTTCATCATCTTCACCATATTCTCCATGGAATTAATATACATATAAAACATTAAATAAAAGAGATATATCAAAATTTTATGGTAAACTTACTTCATAAGCATTATCATTGATTTTGTTCATAATTTTTCATGGTCCAATTTTCTTGTACTTCAACTTATTATATGTGCCTTTTAGAAATCTCTCTTTCCCCAAGTAAACCATTACCAAATCTCGTTCTTCAAATACCGTAGATCTTCTTCTTAAATTTGTTGTTGCTTTATATTTCTCATTACTTTACTACAACTTTCTTCTTACTCCTTGCAAATGTTACATATGCTCTGTAAATTCTTATGCATCATCACTAATTCAATTTGAAATTGGAAATTATACCAAATATAAAATATCCATAGTATTTCTCTCATAAATAATTTCAAAAGGTGACTTTATTTTTGATCTATTCACTGAACTATTATATGCAAACTTAGCTTGTGGTAAAGCCAAGTCCCATTATTTTGGCTTCTCTCTCACTATGCATCTTAATTAATTTTTTAAGCTCTTATTCATAACTTCTATCTATCTATCTATTTTTGGGTGATATGCACTACTGAATTATAGCTTAGTAACCATCTTCTTTCATAAAGTCCTCAAAAAATGACTTAGAAATTTTATGTCCCTATCTAAAGTAATAGTTTTTGGAACACCATGCAATCTCACAATATCCATAAAAAATAATTTTGCAACTCTAGTGGCATCATTGGTTTTCTTAGATGCAATTAAATATGTCTATAATAGCAAAAATGAATCATTACCTCTCTATGTGTTTGGCAATCCCAACATAAAATCCATACTCAAATCTATCTATGGTCCTCTTGAAACTAGTAATGACATCTATGTCCCAATATTTTGTGCATGTCCTTTAGCCACCTGACATATTCTACACCTTGAAACATACCTTGTCACATCTCCCTTCATCTTTGGCCAAAAATAGTTTTCCTCCACCAAACCTATTGTCTTCGTCTTACCAAAATGTCCAACCAAACCACCACTATGTAATTTTCTTATTATGTTGTCTCATAGGGACCCAATTAGAATGCATAATTATTCCCTTTGAAGAGATAACCTTTTTGTATAAGATACTCATCATGAATAATATATTTCCCACCTACTAATGGATTCCTATACTATTCAATTATCTTGCCAAAATATGGATCAATATCATATAATTCTTTGATAACTTCAAATCCAACTACTTCACTCACCATAGTAATTAATAATGTTACTCCCCTGCTTAATACATCAACTACTTGATTCGATTTTCCTGATTTATGTTTTAGCACAAAAGTATACCGTTACAAGAAAGAAACCCACTTTGCATGCCTACTATTCAAATTCTTTTTAATATTCATATGCTTCAAAGCTTCATGATTGATAAATAGTATAAACTCCTTAGGCACTAGATAATGCCTCCAATGTCTTAATTCCTATATAATTGCATAAAATTCAACATCATAAGTAGAATACTATTTTTTTACCTCATTTAATTTATCACTAAAATATGCCATTAGCTTTCTTTCTTGACTTAGCACATCACCAATTCCCATAAATGAAGCATCACAATCAACCTCAAACATTTTGTTAAAATTTTTTAATGCTAAAATTAGTCTTTTTATAATCTTCTTATTCAAAAATTTAAAGATTTCTATGATTTCTCTAGTCCATGCAAATTCTTTCCCTCTCATGCAATCTATGATTGGTGCCACAATACTACTAAATTTTTTAATAAATTTTCTATAAAAGTTGCTAACCCATGGAAACTTCTTACCTTTGTAATATTTTTTGGAATAGACCACTCAAAAATTTCCTTTATCTTTTCTTCATCCATTTTCACACCATCTGTTGAAACTACAAATCCCAAAAATACCAAACTATTCTGCATAAACTTGTACTTCTTCAAATTTGCATACAACTCCTTTCTTAACAAATCCATTACCATTCTCAAATATTGTGAGTGTTCTTCTTTAGTATTACTAAATATCAAAATATCATCAAAATAAATAACCACAAAATTACCAATATATTTTATTTGCACTATAGTCATCACCATGATAAATGTGTTAGGTGCATTAGATAATTTGAATAGCATCACCATCCACTCATATAAGCCATCCTTAGTATTGAACTTAGTTTTCCACTCATCTCCTTCATGAATTCAAATATAATAATAACCACTCCTTAGATTAATATTCATAAAATATTTTTCTCCTACAAGCATATCCCTCCTATCATCTAAATGAGGTATATGAAACCTATAATTTATTATAATTTTATTAAATACTCTATTATCCACACACACATTCTCCATACTCTCCCTTACCACTTTCTTCCTTAGAAATTTAGTAACCTATTTCTTTAATTCTACATGTTTTGTTGGACTCATTTTATAAGCTACTTGATTGGGTAGAGTTAATCCTAGATTAAAATCAATGTGATGTTGAATATCTTTCTTCAATGGTAAACCATCTGGCAACCCATTAGGCATAACATCTACATATTATTTCATCACTCTTGCTACATCTATTGGTATTAACACCATTTCTATTTATTCATTCTTTGTTACTACTACATAACAACAACCTATTACCTTCATATCTTGGATAAATTCTTTAGTACAAAGCATGATTTTTGTCTTCTCTTCCTCTTTAGGAGGTAACAAAACTATCTTTGTACCACCTTTCCAAAAAGTGTATGTGTTTTTTGCTCCATCATGAATTACTTTACTATCAAATTGTCATGGTTTTTCTAATAACACATGACATGCATCCATCGTAATAACATCACACCATATTTCATCATTATCACTCTTTCCTATAGAAAATTTGATTAAGCACCTTTTATCTACTATAACTTCATTCCCTTTCTTAAACCATGAAATCTGATAAGGATTAGGATGATCTTCACATTATAGATTTAGTTTCTCAATCATTTCTTTAGAAACCATATTTTCACATTGCATACCTTTCTACCCAAAGGACATCTTGTTTGAAAAATATTTGATTGCAGCCATGCATCACCACCTTCTTTATTCTGCACTTTATCCTTTCTTGGAGAGATCATGGTTCTTTTCATCATGAGATTCTCTCCAACATCAGTAGGTGTAACTTTAGTATTATACTCTTTTATTTTAGCCTCAAATAGATTTACTCTTGGGCGATCTTCTTACCTTCTTTCTTGATCTTGATAGTGTGGACACTCAAATGCTCTATGCCCTTCTTCTCCACATCTATAATAGACATAAGATCTATTATGATTTAGAAACCATCCTCTGACACCACTATAACCTCATCCTCTTTGAAATCCTCTTCCTCTTTGTTGTTATTAAAACTTCCTCTTTGTTGTTATTAAAACCCTTGCCTATTATCATCTTTCCTTTCTACACCACATGACGATTTACCTTTATTGGCATTAAATCCACCTTTGGTGTTATTAAACTCACTTCATCCCCTTATTGGAAGGGATCCACCTCTTTTTGGACCAATAGATGTCCTTCTGAAAGTTTTTCTATTTTTTTTTCTTTTGTGACCTTCAAAGCTAATTGATAAGCCTCCTCCTTGTTAATTATTCTACACATGCTTAATTCATCTTGAATAGAAAATTTTAAACCATTTACATACCTTTCAGCCATCTACTCTTATATTTCATCATAATCCACTCATATGGAAAGCTTATAAAATTAATTTGTATACTCTCGTATACTATGATCTTTTTTCCTCAAATTTGGAAATCTTCTATATAAGGTTTGTGCATAATCCACAAGAAGAAATTTTTTCCTCAGCTTCTTCTCCATATTTTTCCATGAATTGATCTTCTCTTTAACTTTCCTCTATCTCTCTTTCTATAGGTTATCCCACCAAATCATTGCATGACCTTTCAATTTCATGCATGCAAACTTTACCTTCTTGTCTTCTCTCATAGTCTTCCACTCAAAGAACTTTCCCATGTTATTCATCCAATTTATCAACTCTTTTAATTTTAAACTAACTCCATAATCTATAACATCAACCTTGTTTTCTTAATTTCTTCCTTCTAAATCCCAAACCATCATCTCTTCCATTGATGGTGGCTTATCTTGTTGTTCTTCTTCTTGATGAACTTATTCATCATGATCTATGTCTTCCTCATCACTATCTTATCTTCTCTACTGATTAGTGATAACCTCTGTTAATTTTTGAACTTACCTCTATAGCTCGTGTATATTTTATT
Source organism: Torreya grandis (assembly GCA_037957365.1). Lineage (NCBI taxonomy): Eukaryota > Viridiplantae > Streptophyta > Pinopsida > Cupressales > Taxaceae > Torreya > Torreya grandis. The sequence continues at coordinate 13,130 of JARHVA010010659.1, read as the reverse complement.
TCATCTATACAACACCTCCTTATCCTTTCACCATTCTTTACTCCTCCAAGATTCAAACTTTCTCTGATACTAGATAATGAACCCAAAAACTATCAAGAATAAGAAAATTACCAATAGGCCAAGATATTGAAATAATAATCAAAATTGATTCATATTTATCACTTTAAATATTTATAAACCTCAAACATGATTAAATAAGCCTCAACTTATAATTTATATTTGACATGCAAAAATTCAAAAAATCTAAAATCTAAAAAAATTTCTATTTTTAGTATTTGTTATTTATAGTAAGTTTCTCATGCAAGCGCACATGGCTCTAAAAATCTTCTTAAATAACATAAATACTAAAATTATCCTATGAAATGAAATTAAACTAAATTTGACTTTAGATTCTAAAAATATATAATTTCTTAAAATAGAAAATTCTTGAAAAAATCATTAAACATTATTTTTGGACCCATAGATGATCATGTTTGGCCTCTGAAAAATATATAAATCAAATATAAGTATATATAGAGGCTTATATCATAATATAAAAAAATTATATCATAATTTTGGCATGTAGAATAGCTCAAATGGAGTTACGAGTCAAAAGTTATGGCCTCTAGAAGGTTGGCCTATTTTTCTGCATCACACCTCCAAGGATTGTACATAGAAAAGGCAAGTATATAATTAAATTTGATGAAAACATTTTGAAATCAATTCGTAAAAAGGTTTGATCACCATTCAAGAAGATTATCTAAATTAATTTTGGATAATTTATTTGAAAAATTAGAATTTGATAGTTAGAAATCTCAATTATTTGTTTCATTAATGAAATTGATTAAGATGATACCTACAAGATACACCATAGGACTAAGAAAATATAACATGGATGGTGAAGAAAATTAAATTATTGAAAATATAAATGATGCATATCATATTATAGGATTGAAAAAATTCAACAAATATCTTAATGTTTCCTAATGTATAATTAAAACTGTGTGGTAAGTTGTCAAACATGGAGAAAACATTTGTAGGGAACATGTTGAATTTTCAATGAACTATGATGTTTTTCACCATATAAATTATAATTTTCATACTAAAAAAATTATGTAGGAGTCTGGCATAGATGATCCATAAAAATAATCAAGGAAATTTATCCAAACCATTTTTTTGAAAGACTAGATGCATAGTTTTTAATTAAAAAACCATGTTTTGATGGAAGTTTTAGCATTTGTGGTGGATTGCCAAAACTAAAAAATTGTGAAAACATGCATTGAAATGGATTTGGAGGTTATATTCATGGGATCACATGTAATTTTCATATTTATATGTGTTTAAAATTAAGGATTCACATTTGGAGGTTCTAAATCTAGAAATGTCAATTGGAGGACAAGAACTTGTCTCTACAGGGTAAAAAAATATATTTCAAGACTAATTATTGTAGTGTGTACCATAGATTCATATCAAAGGTTCCATTTATGTGATATATGGTGTAATTATAGATATCCAACATACATGTTAGGTTTCTTCCAATACTGAGAAGGGCATTATTTAGGCCATAGTGGGTACTTCATCTCTCAAAAAGTCTAATAAGAATCCAAGAACTTTGTCCTAGACATTATTCACCACCCTAGACATGTTGGTAGTATAATTTTATAGCCACAAAGAATTAAAAGTTGAGATATCTAACTGATGTAATTATAAAATAGCATATCACCCTGCAATCATATGTGAAGATTTTTTCTTTTCTTTTTTTACATGTCATAGGGAAGGGTTTGGGATTTAACAAGAGAAATACCCTCTTTGACAACATCCTCATATTAACATTGCAATAATAAGTAACTTTTTATGATATATCCTCATTATGGGAATGATTTTCCAAATAAATCCTACTAATATTCTTTGATATTGCAAGTGTAAGTGTGTGTGTGTGTGTGTGTGTGTGTGTGTGTGTGTGTGTGTGTGTGTGTGTGTGTGTGTGTGTGTGTGTGTGTGTGTGTGTGTGTGTGTGTGTGTTTGTGTTTGTGTGTGTTGAGAAAATATATGATGAGAAGAGAATAAATGGCCAAGATGAGTGTATTAGAGAGGGAGAGAACAAAGTTGAGGAAGTAAAACAAAAGAACTATAATCACCAAAATATTACAAGGTCTCAAGAGACATGGAAATTAAAATCTTGCACTTATTCAAAGGGTTAAAAAATAATATCTAAGAGAAGGGAACAACTCTATGAAAAATGAGATATAACACAATCACTTCATGATTAAATGGGTGAATTTAAGTTGACTCCAAAAAGAAGATAACTTTTAAATAAAGGCAGAAGCATCAAACAAGAATGCAAATCATCCCATAATATAAAACATCCCAAAAGAGGAGGTAGAACATAACCACTTCATCAAATGTGAACAAGTAAAATGTATAAGGGAATATCAAGAAGCTCTACAAGAGATGAGTATTCCAATGTTAGATTCAATTGTATAATAAAAGGACATATAACACAAGAATTTTGGGATACCTATCCAAATTATTGTTTTTCCAACATTATTGTGTTATATGGCCTTTATTTATACAATGTAAGCTAACAATGGAATATTCATCACTTACAAACCTTTATGACATGCCCTTATAAATTTCACTTGTGTAACTTTGATGAAGTGGTTATGTTCTACCTCATTATTTGGGATTTTCTCTCGTTGGAGTTAGTTTTAATTCTCATTTTATGGTTTTTCCTTTATTGAGAGGTTATCCTCTTCTTGGATTCAACTAATATTCACCCATGTAATCACTATGTGATGTTGTTCTATATCCTTATTCATAGAGTTGTTTCCCTTCTCTTAGAGACTCTTCTTTCTCCCTTTAAATTAGTTTAATACTATAATTCCCATGTCTCATTAGGCCATTACATATTATGGTGATTATAGCTATTTTTTTTTCCTTCCTCAACTGTATTCTCTCCCTCTCCATTACACTCAACTTAGACAATTATTATCTTATTATCATATATCCACTCAACACATATATAGAGCACACATTTATAAGTGTGTGTGTGTGTGTCTACACACACACACACACACACACATAGATACATATATGTATATGTATCTTTATATATGTCTATTTTTTTTGAAAATGTGCATCGAGATGGAATTGGATGTTGTGGTCATATAATCACATGTAATTTTCATATTTAGATGTTTTTAAAATGATGGATTCACATTTGGAGGTCCTGAAGTTGGAAATGTTAGTTGGAGGACAAGAACTTGTCTCTTCAGTGAAAAAAATGCATTTTAGGACTGATTATTTTAGTGTGTGCCATAGATTCATCTCAAATGTTACATTTATGTGATCCATGGTGTAATTAGAGAAATAAAAAATACATGTTAGGTTATTCCAATATTGATAAGGGTATTATTGAGGCCATAATGGGTATTTCATATCTCAAAAAGTCTAATAAGTGTCCAAGAACTTAGTCTTGGACATTATCCACTACCCCATACATGTTTAAAATATAATTTTATAGCCACAAAGATTTAAAAGTGGAGATATATAACTGATGTAATTATAAAATAACATATCACGTTGCAATCAAATGTGAAGATGTTTTATTTTATTTTTTTACATGTCATAGGGAAGGGTTTGGGATTTAATAAGAGATCTACCCTCTTTGACAACATCCTCATATTAACATTATAATAATAAGTAATTTTTTGTGCTATATCCTTGTTATGGGAATGATTTTCAAAATAAATACAATTGATATTATTTGATAATGTAATTGTGTGTGTGTGTGTGTGTGTGTGTGTGTGTGTGTGTGTGTGTGTGTGTGTGTGTGCGCGCGCGCGCGCGCGTGCACGCTCGCGTGTGTACATGCATGCATGTATATGCATACACACGTTGAGAAAATATATGATGAGAAGAGAATAAATGGACAAGATGAGTATATTTGAGAGGGAGAGAAAAATTTGAGTAATCAAAATAAAAGATATATAATCACCAAAATATTCCAAGGTCTCAAGAGACATGGAAATTATAATCTTACACTAATTCAAAGGGTTAAAGAAGAGTATATAAGATAATGGAAATAATTCTATGAAGAAGGAGATAGAACAACATCACTTCATGATTACATGGGTGAATTTAAAAAGAATGCAAAGCATCCCATAATATAGAACATCCCAAAATAAGAGGTAGAACATAATCACTTCATCAAATTTACACAAGTAAAATGTATAAGGGAATATTAAGAAGGTCTGCAAGATATGAGTATTCCATTGTTATATTCAATTATATAATGAAAGGACATATAACACAAGAATGTTGGGATACCTATCCAAATTAATTTTTTTCAAACATTATTGTGTTATATGGCCTTTATTTATACAATTTAAGCTAACAATGGAATATTCATCACTTGCAAACCTTCAAGAGATGCCCTTATAAATTTAACTTGTGTAAGTTTGATGAAGTGGTTATGTTTAACCTCCTTATTTGGGATGTTATCTCTTTGGAGTTTATTTTAATTCTTGTTTGATTTTTTTTCCTTTATTGAGAGGTTGTCCTCTTCTTGGATTCAAATAATATTCACCCATGTAATCACTAAGTGATTTTGTGTTGTATCCTTCTTCATAGAGTTGTTACCCTTATTTTAGATACTCTTCTTTCTCCCTTTGAATTAGTTTAATATTTTAATTCGCATGTCACATTAGGCCATGGAATATTATGGTGATTATATCTATTTTGTTTTACTTCCTCAAAATTATTCTCTCCCTGTCCACTACACTCAACTTGGCCATTTATTCTCTTCTTATCATATATCCACTCAATACATATATAGACAAACACAACTATAAATATAAATGTGTGTGTGTGTGTGTGTGTGCATGTGTGTGTGTGTGTGTGTGTGTGTGTGTGTGTGTGTGCGCGCGCGCGCGTGTGTGTGTGTGTGTCTGTGTGTGTGCGTGTGTGTGTGTGCGCGCGCGTGCGAGCAACGTGTGCGTGTGTGTGTGCGTGTGCGTGTGCGTGTGCATGTGCATGTGTGTGTGTGTGTGAATACACACTTACATTGTCAAGTAATATCAACATGATTTGTTTATAAAATCATCCCAATGTAAAGGAAATGCCACAAAAATTTCCTCATTATTAAAATGTTAGGATGAGAATGTTGTTTAAGAGGGTAACTCTCCTATCAAATCCCAAACCCTTTCCTATGATGTGAAAATGATAAAATAAAATGTTTATATGTGAAAATGTGAGGTTTTCTATGATTTTAAATAGATTATGAGAGTTTTTGAACTCCATTTCTAGTGCTTCTTAGATATAAATTAGCATTGACAACATGTCTAGGGTGGCAGATAATGCCAGGACTATGTTCTAGGCCTCCAATCACTGCTAGTTTATAAATGGATTACCCATTTTTAACTCAATAATAACAACCATCATGTGCATGTTTAATAAATATAATTACACCCTATATCACATTGATGGAACCTTGGAGATGAATCTATGGCACACACTACAATAATCAATCCTAAAATGTAACTTTTTATAGTGAAGAGATACGTTCTTGTCCTTTAACTGACATTTTCACCTCCAAGACCTCCAAACATAAATCCATCACTATGATAGTGTATTTATAGTAAAATTACATGTGATTCCATAACAACAACCTCCAAATCAATATAGATGCATGGTTTCACAATTTTTTAATTTTGGCACTCCACCATAAATGCTACAATTTTCATCTAAACATGTTTTGTTATAAATAATTGTCCATCTAGTCTTCCAAAAAATGGTTACACAGTATAATTAGTATGGTGAAAAACATCATATCACATTGAAAATTCAACATGTTGCCTACAAGTATTTTGTCTAAGTTTGACTACTTACTACACAAATTGTAATTATACATCAAAAACATTAAAATCTTTGTTATATTTTTTAATGCCTTCATTATTATATGCACATCATTTAGATTTTAAACAATTTCCTTGTCCTTGTCATACATTTTAGATGTTCTTAATCCTAGGGCGTGCATTTTAGGTGTCATCTTAATCAATATCATCAATGAATCAAATAATTGATATTATTTACTATCAAATATTAATTCTTCAAAGAAACTATCAAAAATTATTTCAGTTAGTCTTCTTGAATGGTGAGCAGACATTTTTTAATTCATTTATTTCAATATCTTTTAATCAAATTCAATTAAGTACTTGACTTTTCTATGTACAATCTTTAGAGGTGTTATTAATGATGGAAGTTGTTGAGAGGGTGTTTCCATATCGTTATGTTCACTAATAATTTATTCATTATTAATTTCATTATTTAGTGTTTCCATGGGATTTTATTCATTATTAATTTCATCATTCTATGTTTCCATGTAATTTTATTCATTTTTAGGTAGTAAATCATCATGCATAGATTCATCATCAAAAAAATCATAAACTTCATACTTTGAGTGTGGATTTAAAACATATCTTGGACCTTAAGTTCAACATTAATCATCATTATTCAATTAGTTTTTATCAATTTCATCATTATCTATGATATTTGGTTTATTAGGGATAGTGTTTTTACCTTATCTTGAATGAAATTATTGCATTCATAGCTTTTATTTTTATCTCAACACATGTAATTTTGCTCTAATGTTTTATGATTTTACTTATTTTTCTTCTTTGAATGAGATCCATCATGCATGATTAGACAAACTTGACATATGTCCAAAAAAAATTGATAGCTTCAAAAAGGTGGGGTCTAATAAACAACTCAATAGCTTTTGTCCTTAACTTGTACACTGTAAAATGATGTAGAGAATGTAAGTGTGCACACAATTATCGGTCAAGGTTAAAATTTGTCATTGAAATGAGAGTTTTTGTCTATTTTGAACATAATTGTTTTACTCTATAACACATACATGTTATAGTGCAAACATGTTATGTTCACAATAGACAAAAAGTCTTCAATTCTCAATCAAAGTTAAAAGTTGTCATTGAAATAAGAGTTTTTATCTATTGTGAACATAATGCTTTTTTACTACAAAGTGTACATTTTGTAGCATGTACACATTATATTTACTTATTCATATATCATAGAACTATGTAATTAGAATATTCTATGATATAATTAACTCTTGATTGATGTCTAAATATTGTCTTATATAACTAAAATTTGGTTTAATTAGCCCGAAGTAACATTTTATACTTTCATCTAGGTTAAAAGGGTTAATATTACTCCCAATTTCCTCTATGATTGCATTTATGGTAAAATCTAGGTCTGTTGAGCACCAAGTCATAATTAGGTTTAAACAACTCAAACTAGCCCAAATATCCTTCATGATTTAATTGGTAGACTATTTCATTTAAGGTGTTATGAAAGTGGGGTTGATTGACCCCTAAATTACTTCTTATATAGCAAAAATTAGGTTCATGAGGCTCAATTTAACCTAAATCACATCCCTAATTGTACCAATTAACTAATTAGATCAATTCATGTGATAGAATCAAATCTAATTTAGCCCCAAATTACATCTTTCTCTTGTAGTTAGGTTCAAAGGGCTTAAGTTGGCCCTATTTATTGAATTATTGAATTGGTGGACTATTTGATTTACAGTGTTATGACATGGGGTAGATTGACCCCCAAATTACATATTATATATAGCTAGTTCATGGGGTTTAATTTCATCCAACATGTATCATTGATTATATAGATTGAGTAATTAAGTCAATATGTCAAGAAGTATGAGCTAATTTAGCCCCAAATTACATCCCAAACTCATAATTAGGTTCAAGGGATTTAGATTGGCCCCATTTACCTTCAGGTTTTTGTTTGTGATAAAATTAGGGTCGATTAAGCCATATTTTTCATCATATATAATTAATTGATCCATAAATTAGGTTCACTAGGCTCAATTTGGCCCAAATCATGTTTGTAATTACACGAATTGATTAATTATTTAATTCATGATGAAATCAGAGCTAACTTATCCTTAAATCATGTCCTACTCTTGTAGTTAGGTTGAAAAGGATTAAATTAGCCCCAATATCCTTCATGATTGAATTGGTGAACTATTTGGTTTATTTTATTATGATTTTAAGATTGATAGACAAAAAAATTACATCATATATATTCAAAATTATGTTCATGGGGTTCACTTTCATTTAAATTCCATCAATAATTGTCACAATCAACTAATTGGCTCAATATATCAAGAAATACGAGGTAATTTATATCCCTAAATCACATTTTATACTCATAATTATATTCAGTTAGTTTATGTATTCCCCAATTAACTTCATGTTTACATTTGTGATAAAATTGAGGTTTAGGGTTTAGGGTTGTAACAATCAACTAATTGGGTAATATGTCATGAAATATGATCTAATTTAGCTCCAAATCACATCATATACTCATATTAAGGTTCAACAGGTTCATATTGGCCCTAACTACCTTCATGTTTACATTTGTGATAAACTTAGGTTTGATTGATCCATACATTACCTCTTATACAATTGATTGAGCCATAAATTAGGTTCATGGGGTTCAATTTGGCCTAAATCACATCTCTAATTGCATTAATTGACTAGTTGGAATCCCCTCAAGAGTACATGACTAAATTAGAGATAATTTATTCCCAAATGACATCTTACTCTTGTTGTTAGATTGAAGGGCCTCAAATTGGCCTCAAACACCTACTTGATTGAATGAATTAGTTATTTAGTTTATTATATGATGACATTAGGGTTAATTTCATTCCAAATCACATTGTATAAAATTAAAATTGGTTCATGTGTCTCAATTTTTTAATACTCATGTCATTGAGTACACCATTTGACTAATTAGCTCAATCTATGTTATAAATCAAAGCCAATCTAGCCTTAGATTACATTATATAGTCATAATTAGGTTCAAGTGGATCTTATTAATGATAATTACCTCCAAAATTATACCAATCAACTATTTTTATCATTATATGATGATATTGGAGTTGATTAATCTCAAAACCACATCTTATACATGTCCACTTGCATATGTCATTGAACCTAAATGATTATTTATTCCTTCTCTGATGAAATTAGAGTTGATTAAGCCCTAAATCAAATTTTATAGTCACATTTAGGTTGAAGGGGATCAAATTAGCCCCAATTTCTTTGGATTCAACCAATGGACTATTTGGTTTATTAAATTATGACATTGGGTCGAGAGCCCCAAATTACATATTTTATAGTCAAAATTAGGTTCACAAAGCTCAATTTCACTCAAATTTGCATCACTAATTGTACCAATTCACTCAATATGTCAATAAATCTATGTTAATTTATCCTTAAATCACATATTATAATGCATTTATATTTAAGGGGTATAAATTGGCCCTAATTGCCTCCATGATTGAAACAATTAATTATTTCATTCATTTTATAAAGAAACTAGGCCATGTTGAACCCTAAATCATATTCTATATAGTAAAAATTATCATCAAATTCAAAAATTCAGTAAAATTGCCTCACTATATATATCCATTATGTCATTTTTATGGTAGTGTATATATTGACACACTCCACTTTAAAATATAAATAAAAATCTATAAATGTGAATAGATATATAGATAGGTAAATATAAACACTTAAACATAAGCTCATTTTTTTCTGCTATGTCAATGTAAAGTGTACATGTTATTGATCATACATGCTATGATATTTTTGAATTTAAAAAACATGCCTTTTGAATAATAAATGGCTTGGATTCCTGAGCCAATGTCTTGGCCCTGTAGACACACAGTTGAATCTAGGAGTTTTAACACAGAATAAGAAAATTCAACTTGCATTGCCAAAAACAATATGAATTTTAATAAAATAATTCATAAAAACTATTAATATGATGACAACCACACTCTCCTCTTTCTATTTATCTGTTTTTTTAAAATTTTGGACTATTTTAAGGTTTCCATCTATGTTGATTTCTAACTATAGAATTTTAAGGACACACATACTGCAAATATGCATGCCTATATATGTTTATGTATTCTTTTTTTGTTGATCCAAATGAAATACATATATGGCCATAAATTATGCATATTATTACATGCATTCAAAAAACTAATTTCCATTTCTTTTGAGGTAGTTAAGGGGGTGCACAACCAGTTATCCATTTTCTTGTCATTTTTAAAATTAATAAAAAAATATTTATTCAAAATCTAAAATAAACATAGGTCATAAACTAGAGGATAATATATAAATATTCACAAAAGGGTTTCAAATAATATTAAATTATGATAAAAAAATGAGTGACCACATGATCGACTATCTACTCTATTTTCCTAAAAAAAGGAGTTCCTTTTCAAATTTTAGATGTTTGACTTACTTATACTTATCCATTTAAAAAAATAGAGTTTTATAAACTACACTCAAAATGATATGATTTAGGTTGTTATATCATCTTCAAATTTTGAGTGTATCCCTCTCAAATAATCTACAGAAGTCAATATTTCTCAAAAAAACGTGTTCATGCATAGACCCCTTTATGTTCCCCATCTTTTTGCACTTACCTAAAACTAGATGGGTGAAAAGATGACCAAACATGAAAATAAAGACAATTTCAACATCATGTGACTAGTAAAATAAATTTTAACCAATCATAAATAAGCACAAAGATAGGCAACCAAATCCTTGATTTTACCTAAAAAAGGACTACCTGAGACCAAAACATCAAAGGAATAAAATGGAACTATTATAAAAAATTTTACAATGAGGTCTTCCTTTGCCTTTTATTTCAAATTTTAGGATGAATTAATGCACATGGTCATAATGTTATAGTGGATCCACATAATTTATAATTAATTGAAAGTTAGAGACATAAGTTAGAAAACCCATAAATATTTTGTTCAAACTTTATCTCAATACTATGTATAAATAACATGAATGTCTAAGTATCCATTACATGACAAAAATACACAATATTCTAAACATTCTTTATTAATCTACTCTTTATGAGAATACTAACAAAGTGAAAAATGGAACTAATATATATTGGTTTTCATCCTTCATTATTTATATAAACAATGGGGAATAATGAAATGTAGATACCAATGTATTTTCATCTTAAGTCTTGTATTCATTTCATTACATCATTTAAGGTACCATGTAAAAAAATTAATTACAATTGATTCATTTGTTTACATAGTTTCTACCATAGTTCATAGACACTTAAGATAAATTAAACAAAGCAACAATTATAAGATGAATTATTATATTCTTAATATCGAATTCTTATTGCATTATAATTGAAGAGAATGGTAGATAGGGTTTGTTATAAATATAATTTATTAAGGAAAGGTATTTAATCCAATGATTTATAATGCATAAATATCCCTAAACATTTAGTATAGGAACTACAATGAATTAATCAATTTCTAAAGAAATTAATCATAGATATTAAAATCTGGGTCTTTATATTATTTAAAAGAATTAAAATCATTCATTTATTCCTTTAGTAACATAACAAGATCAAGATAATTAATTATTTTTTAATTCAATCCAAATCTCACATGTGATTAGGAATAACATGCCTTTACAATTTACAACAATACCCAGAATTAATAATTAAAGTTGTGAAACTTTAATTTTTTCCACTAAAATAAATCAGTTCAATTAAGATATCATGCATACAAAAATGCTCCAAAAGCTTTTATTCAACTATATTTGGCTGAGATTTCCTATTTACATAAAATTATGTGTGCATAACATTAAATTTGATCAATATAGATAATTGTATATATATACTATGACACCAATAGTCTATTTGAAGTTTCAAAATGAAGACTTTATCCTCCATTGACTAACTTCCTCTATAAATCTCTCTTTAATCATATGTTGATTAGCATCTTCCTTCATTGTTTGTTTGTTCTCTCTTGATCCCAAAATATCCATCCATTTCATTTGATTTATTTCCTTATATATAATTTTATTTTCCATTTATAATAAATTCATCATGATCATTGACTACTTGAACTAATTTGAGCTAATCATAGTAAATTATCAAATGGTATCCAATACCATAATTGATTTCAAGATTGACCATAGCTAGATTTTACTTTATTCACATTCATTTTTTGTAGGTTGTAAGGTTATCTATCATTTATTGTTTTAGTCTCCATTGTTATTTTTTATGTCGTCTTTAATTTCACCTTCTTGTGTCCACTTTCCATGTTGTCATCATATATGTTTGGTTTTGAGAAGTTATGTTTCTTGTAACATGCCACTTACTTGTTGTGGAATCTTTCCATAATTCACATGGTGGTCAATTTTTCATTTCTTTTATAAATTATTGAGATCTTTTATGGATTTTATTTAGTTATTTATGATATTCTCTTTCTTTTCTTGGATGCCACTAGGATATTTATGGTTCACATAGATATTATTTTATACATTATAATTACATTTAACTTGATGATCGTGAATCCTTTTAGTTTTTATTATTATTTAATTTCATATCCATATACACATGGTAATGGTCCTCATAAACCTTAATGTCATATTATGTTTATGCCACATAATCATAAAGTGATAAGGATCCATATTTGGTGGCACCTAAGGTGAACCTAACTAAAAATATGTTGTGAGGATCAATGCTTACTACATATTTCATTTTTGAAGTTTGAAAATATGCCATGTTGAATCAAATAAAAATATGATGAAATAAAATCAACCCTTCATTAAATAGTCTCAACATTAGTATATGAGTAAAATATCCACTCATTTGGAAACACATGTTTCCTTCATATGCACCAAACCCATCACAGAACCTCTATGGTTAGAAAAGATAAAAATAAAAGCATATAAGTCAAATGATGATGATGATGATGATGATGATGATGATAATAATAATAATAATAATAATAATAATAATAATAATAATAATAATAATAATAATTCTTACTCTATCCAATATAATAACATAATCATAAATAGATATCATATTAATGTGTCCATTCTTGATTAACACTTAATCATGTTTTTAATCCAAGGTGAGGCTAAATGGGGAATTACACACTTTCCCTCTTTAAGAAACTTTTTCATTGAATTTTTTTGGTTAGAATAAGTGTTGTCATATCTACATGAATTAAATATAGTGATAAAAAATATGATAATGTCACT